>QJNV01000323.1:0-72041 GCA_004155935.1 Monosporascus sp. GIB2 | reverse complement strand
TATTTCTGTTATTTTATTACGTTATTTTTAAATCCCAGTGATTACGTAGAATTTGGCCTCCAAAGGGGGGTGCACTCCAAAGGTGGGTCACCCACACTAGATAGCGATAAGAAGCTACCCCACGTTCCCAATTCACCAAGAAAGGCCAGCCGCAGAGCCTCATCCAGTGATATCCACACCATCAGCAAACCCACTTCAAGCGTACAACCATCTCCAACACCACCGCCAACGACCATGTCACACGCGCGAATAGAAGAAGTGTCCGACAGCGACCTGTCGGACCCCTCGGAGGGCGACATCGACGACTTCGTGGAGTCCGACATCATGCGGAAGATCGAACCCAAGAAGCAGCCGACCACGGCACAACCCGGCGCATCATCCCGGGCACCGCCGCTCGTGAACCCGGCCCACGCCCCGCCGCAGGCCCCGCAGGTCCAGGCCTCGGACATCAAGGACTACCAGTGCATCTACCCGGTGTACTTCGACGCGACGCGGTCGCGGGCCGAGGGGCGGCGCGTGCCGGCGTCGCTGGCGGTGGCGAACCCGCTGGCGCGCGAGATCGCGACGGCGTGCGCGCAGCTGCGGCTGCAGCCCGTGTTCGAGGCGCACCGCGCGCACCCCAAGGACTGGGCGAACCCGGGCCGCGTCCGCGTGCCGCTGAAGAGGCTGCGCCTGCAGGGCCCGCCGCCGGCCGGGTCGCAGGTCAGGAACAAGCACCACCTGTACGTGCTCATCGCGCGCCACCTGCGCGCGAACCCGACGACCGAGCGCAGCGACGCGCTGCGCCGCGTGCGCGTGCCGGGCCTCGGCATCCCCGGCCAGGACGACGAGGGCGCGCCCTGGCCCCGCCCCGCCGTGCCGCGCGGCTGGAAGATCGGCGAGCTGCTGCCCGCGTACAGCGCCGCCATGACGGGCGGCGGCGTCAGCGAGAACGCCTTCAAGGACATGATGAAGGAGATGCAGCAACAGGGCGGTCCCGGCGGTGCTGGCGGTGGCCCGGGCGGCCTGATGGGCGGGATGCCCGGCGGTATGGGCGGTATGGCCGACATGATGAATATGTTTGGTGGCATGGGAGGAGGGGGCGCAGGACCGAGTGCTGGTGGCGCTGCGGCGGAGGGAGGTGGCGGGAAGAAAGGGAAGAAGGGAAAGAGGTGAGGTGACTTGCTATCGTACAAGTCGCGATGTTGATGGGTATGAGGGAGCTTCGTTCTAAAGCTCCGGCTGGGCCTAGGGGAAATGAGACGCCATGGATGTATGCAGAAGGGTTGCAAGGCTTAAAATAGAGCAGCATCTTGATGACACCAAGAAACGCGGGAAAAAAATTTACGACTATATGAATATAGATACGCTGGGCGATGGACACGCTAGAGCTGGAACAAGAGCATGATTTGGATGCAGTTCGCTGTTACATTAGTGCTACGACGCCGAGGATGAGGCTTATGCAGCAACTTCACTGCCTTAGAACTATTAATAAGGTATCATACCCTCAGGTACAAAACATTCCAGAGTGAAACCATTAGTTGCCATCTCACAACTGGTCAGAAAACGTCCACAAATGCCAGGAAAGAATTTTAATCAATGCACATCTGATATCGTAATGATATAACACAAGGGTATCTTTCTCCAGCCTCGCTTGCTTCTCCTGAGCCCCGGGCAACAAAACAATGCCACGCAGTGCAGTGTATCGAACGCAGCATGCCATAGCTTCAGGCAACCCACAGTCCACAGCATCTGTGCGATTAATCCTTCTGTATCATGTCTCTACACCACCCCAACCCGACCCAACAACCCTTCCCACTCCTTCGACCCCGCGATCCTAACTCCCTCAGCCCCGGCAGAAGGACTGATGACCTTGCCATCGTGGCCGGGGAGTCGGATGTGGAGCCTCGCGGCGGCCCTATTTCTGGCCTTCCTTTCTCCACTGTTAGTGGTGCCAGCAGCAGCACCGCCCGAGGTAAGGACGACGCCAGCCTTCTGCGCCACAGCGTCGGACCAGCCCTTCCACGCGGCATAGTCCTCAGCGAGGCGCGCGGCGTGCCAGCGGGGAGTAGTGCGGGCGGGGCGCCACGTAGCGAGACGGTCGGCGGGCAGGGACCGCAGGTCGTAAGGCCGCGCCGAGGTCGCGAGGCGCAGCAGCTCCCCGAGGGCGTCGCGACCCTCTGCCCGGACGAGCGCCCTGCGCTGCTCGGCCGCGGCGGCGGGTCCCGGGGTTGACCGCGGCAGGAGCGGCTCGGCGAGCCAGGCGTGGTGCGCCTGCTCCGGGGCCCGGGCGCGCCGGCTGTCCTCGCGCAGGTAGCGCACGGCGGCCTGCAGGGCGGCGATATCGGCGCGCAGGGCGTCCATCTCGCGGGCGGTGGCGACGGCGCGCTCCTTCTTCTGGGCCGCCGCGTCTGCGTCTCCGTCGGCTCCGGCGTGCGCCATCTTGCCATTGTTGGTGTCGCCGGCGATCTTCTGCCAGCGGTCGCGGTCTTCCTCGAGGGCGTGGGCCTCTCGCTCCTGCTCCTCGAGGCTGCGGCGCAGGTCGGCGAGCTGCTCGTCCTTGTGCGCGAGCTCGGCCTCGAGGTCCGCCATGCGGCTGGCCTTGGCGTGTGCGTCCCGCATGCGCGCCTCGAGTGTGTTGATGCGCAGCTCCGCCGTGCTGAGGTTCTCGTCGCGCGTCGCCACGTCCCGCCGCGCCTGGTTGTACGCCTCGCGCAACTGCCGCATCTCCTCCTCTGCGTCCAGGGGAATCGTCTTGGTCGCCTTGAGCTCCTGCGCCCGTAGCACCCACGGCGCCTGGCTGCGCTCGAACTCCTGCGTCTGCGACAGGTCGCCGCTGACCGCCGCCAGGTCCGAGATCTGCCCGCTGAGCACTCGCAGCTTCGACAGGTAGGTCGAGAAGAGGTCGGATTCGCTCGCCGAGAAGCCGGCCATGACCGAGCGATGGACGGCACTCTGTATCTCGGAATACGTAAGGGGCTCTGCGCGACCTTCTTCGCTCACCAGCGCATGGAGATCCGCGCCGATCTTGCGAGCCATCTCCGCAAGTTCCTGGCTGGCGTGCTCGCATTGCTCGAAGACCTCCGCTGTCTCTGGGGTCAATGATAAAGACCTCGCCTTGAGATCTTCCAACGACCGCAGCGCCTTGGACACAATAACCTTCGTACTCCTGGTCTGACTGATGACGGCGTCGGATTTTCGGCCAAAGTGCTGCGCAAGCTCTTCTTCCTGCTCGTTAGGCGGCACAACTCTCTGAACCATGTCTTTGACAACGCCGAAAGTCGTAGCAGCAGACTCCAGATGACTCTGCATCAGCACCGTCCTCATCTGGACCTCGTCCGCGAAGCTCTCGAGGCCGTCGGAGATGTGCACCTCGCCTAGATGCGTCATCACCGCAATCGTGCGCTGTAGTTCGCTCGCGCACTGCTTCTCCTTGAGATCATCCTTCCTCAAGCCGTCGATCCAAGCATTCAGGGCCCTCTCGACCGGTTCCAGCTCGTACAATGCGCCTTCGTACCTCGCAAATTCTTCCAACGAGCAGTGGCTGATGGCGTTCACGAAACGATCGCACATGGCGGACACCCAGGTTAACTTATCGAGTGCATCGCACCCAGCGAAGACATCGTCCTCATGACCAGGGTGGGGCTGACCATTGACGCGCTCCTTAATAAAGCCGTGCAGCAAGTTAGCCTTGAAGGCCAGCCGACTAAACCGTAGCAACGCCAGAACCGAATCGCGGTCCGAGTTGTAGGTATCAGGCAGGAACAGCTTGACGATTTGGAGATGTTGCTGCGCTTCTTGGGCGTCCATACGCTGGAGCTCCAGATCGATTGTCTTGATCTGGGTCTTTGCTGCCGAGATCTGAAGCTTCTGGTTAAGATCCATCATAGCCCTGGACTTGCTCTCGAGCTGCTCGGACTCGGCCTCGTTGACCGCATGGGACGCGCGCATATCCTCCAGGTCGGTCTGCAGGTTCGTAACAAGCTCCCTGAACCGAGACAGCGTATACTCCATGTCTTCGATAGCTTCATCCTGTTGAGCAGCTCTTCGAACCTGCTCCGCGATGACGGCATCCTTGAAGTCGAGCTCTTCTTGCATCTCCTTCTCGTTCTGCACGTGATTGATCTCAAGTTCATCGTTAATCTCCTTGAGCGCTTCGAGGTCTTCAATAACGGCCTTCAATTCCTGGATCTGCTCGGACTGAGCCAGCTTCTCGTAGCTGAGCTGCTCAATCATTGCCTCGGCGCCTAGGTTGTCGTCGAGCTGCTGCCGCAGGTCTTCGGCGCGCGTCTCGGCCTCCAGCAGCTTCTCCTTGGCGATCTGGTACTGTTCCTTCACGCCGTCGAACTCCTCCAGGTCTTGCTGTAGCTCTTTGATCTGTGCCTTCAGCTCTTCCTCCTGCTGCGAAGTAATATCTCGCAGCCGGATCAACGCCTCGCGGAGTCGCTCGTTGTTCCGCTCCATCTGCAGCCAGCCCGTGCTCGCTCGCTCTTCCGGCGACATGCCATTGGAAAATTCCGAGTTCTCTTCCCGCAGGATCTCGTTCTCCAGTTCTAACTCCTCCGCCTTCTGTTTCAGAGCTTCGAGCTCGACCTTCAGAACCTCGGCGGTTTCCTCTGCCATCTCACGGTCGAGGGTCGCCAGCTCCATAACCGAGTCATGCTCCGCCTGTAGGGCCTCGACCTGCTCCAGCCTCTCCTCTGCCTCCTTCAATTGTTTCCGTAGAGCGGCGTTCTCCTGTGCCGTAGCCTGAAATTTGCCCTCGATCTTCTTGTTAATCGTCTCGAACTTATCCCGTTGCTCTTGTAGTCTCTCAAGGTCCTTCAGTTTTTCTCTGTCTTCAACACGCTTCCGTTCGAGGACCTTCAACTTCGCCTTCAGGTCTTCGTTCTCCCTGCTCACCGCGTTGTTAGCACCAACCCGGGGAGCCCCAGCACTTGCAGCGGTTTTCGAGGACGTGGCGGAGGCGAGTGTTCGTGTGGACATTGCTGATGATGCCCCCTTCCCCGTCAGCTTCTCAAGAGCTTTAGTCCTGGTTTGCACAGGACTTGTCGTTTGCTCCCCATCGCTCTTGAAGGGCGAGCTGATATCCGACCTGTTTCCAGGACCGCTCTCATTTCCCGACAGAGACTCCCCCGACCGCACTCTCCCCGACGCAGAACGCGTCAGTCCTCGGCCTGTTCCCGCTACAGATGGTCTGCCGCCCGGAGGTCGTGTCGTCACACTGGGCGGTCTTGATGTTGTCGACGATGCCGATGGCTGTCTCGTAGCCTTTGATGAAGGCAATGCCGGTGGGCCCATGGAGGACCTAATCCCGGCCATCGAGTGCCGAGGCTTAGCCCCTAGACTCACGGAAGCGGAGCGAGCATTTGCAGGGGTGCCGGTCCGCGAGGTTGCGTTGCTCGATGGAGCGGTTGATCTAAGCTGTTTCGTGGGTGATCTTGTGGGAGACTAGTATGTAATAATCAGTATTTAGAGCCATGCGACATTGTCTGGAGAAGCTTGACGCACCCTCCCTATACTAGCTGTCCGGGATGGCCTAGGCACGGGACTTGGACTTGGAGCATTCAAGCTCCTCCGTTTCCCAATGGTTGGGTCATTTCTAGAACTGGGTCGCCCTGGGCCGGCAGGCGGAGCGCCCGGCCGAGAACCTCTTCGGATAGGGGGTGCTGATTTCGGTTGTGGTGGCGGCGCAGCTTGCACTACGCTGATGGCAGCCGGTCTCAGAAACATGCCTCGCCCCATCTCGCATTCGAAATATCGCTCGCCCTGGACAGATCCATCGTTCTTGCCGCCATCATCCTCCAGCTCAACTCCGACCCATTCCCCCGGGGCAAAGAGGGTCTGGCCGACGAAGCGAACGACAGCATTGCGGCCGTCGGCCAGGAGCACGGTCTGCCCAACTGCGATCTCCGACATAGTGGGCAGGTTGCGGGATGATTAGTACATTCTGCAGTAATCGGCGCTCGGTTTGACTGGTGTCGGGCGTCGTGCGAAGCTGCGCCTAGCACGAGGTTAGAAGCTTCGTCTCTAAGTTGCCCTGCGTACACGGGTTTGGCAACAAAAGACGCGCGAACCAGATACTTGATCGAATTGGAACTGGAATAGGGCAGCTGCAGGGGGTGGGACCGCCCATGAAAGAGTGGGGCCTGGGTGGGTCGTGTGTACGTCCCTGTTGTACAGTGCCATTTCGCGTTTCTGATGGATCAGCACACGGTAGTTGACCAAGGTCCAGCCTGGCCTCGCTCAGTTTGTTACTATAGGTCCATTCCATGCTACTGTAAATTCAACACCCCACCACCCCCATCCCCCTTTTTAAAGGTAACCAGTGTCACGATATGCCTGCCTTTCTAAGTGCATTCGGTGCGACAACTAAACTTGTAAAATCAGTTTTATGTCCTTTGTAGATTCGGCGGCGGGCCAAACTAGGTAGGTTTCAAATAACTCTGGCCAGAAAACTTGCGGCCTCGGGAGAAGGGAGGAGATAGCCATAAACTACATCATATGTAAGTCAACACTAAACCTCTTATTTTCAGCCCTTCCCTCTCTCATTCCTTATCTGTTGCATACCATCCTCCCTTTGAGTCTCTCCCTTAGATATGGCGTCTTTCGCATCCCCGGGATATTGACGTAAACTCTCTTGTCCTACATTCAACCCAATACTAGACTCACTGCACATCACCCCAATCCCCTTTTCACCTTTAGACGACCCCACCAGCTACCTCTCTCCCCATCCTCAAGGCCTACCCCAGCTAGGACAGCTATCCTTCTACCACGGTCGTCGTGTCGCTTGCGCCGCAGCAGCAGCAACAGGCGCGACAGAAGAATCACCGCCCCTGAAACTACCTGCGTCCACCCACTCTATGATCTGGAAGCCGAGGCGGCGCTCGAGCTTCTCGTCCACGACGCCGTCCAGCATGCGCAGGACGATGACACTGTGCTCGGCGTCGACCTCGACGCAGCTCTGGCCGCGCAGATCGTCGGCCGCTGTGCACCGCTGGACGTACACCGTGAGATCCGCGCCCACGATACCGCGCCACAGCGTCGCCACCCACCGCCAGTGGTCGTCCGCCCGGTACGCGTCGTTGATGGGCAGCGCTTTGGCCCACTTGTCGGATGCCGTCAAGCTGTAGCCGTCTGACACCACTGCCACGGGGAGCAGTCTCGGGTCAGACGTGGGCTTCGGTTGAGCATGGACGTACGGGTTCGATGTCGATTCTGCGGCGGTTGATGCACTATTATCTGCCGTCGTTCCTGCGGTTGGATGTTTCGTCATGTATTTGACGAGTTCCTCTGACGCCTTGTGCCACCTCAACATCCTGGCCATATACTTCGCTATCGAAGAAGCAGACCCTTGCCTGTTTTCACCCTCATCCGTCTTCCCTTTACCCTCTGCTCCATGTCCTTCTTGGCTTGCCTCCTCGTTTTCCGACCATATCCTGACGGCATATTTGCCGGAAATAGACAATGCCTTCCGGACAACAGCAGTCACTTCCCTTAGCAAAGATGGTGCGGCACCCTCGATGGCAATGAGGGGTCCCCTCGTTTCGAAGCCAGGGCCCGATGCTTTCAGCGGCGGGCTAATGGCCCGTAAGATGTCCAACTTGTCTAGGAACGACCATATGAGACCCATCTGCGGCGACTGCTCCCGGCGCTGGCGTTGGTACTGCTGTTGCTGATGCTGCGGCTGATAAGAATAGTGCTGTTGCTGTATGGGACCGGGTGGGCCGTTCGCGATGCCCAGACCGACGGGATGATGCGACGCCGCCGGCATCATCGGGCCCGCGTTCGTATCCGGATTCGGCGAGTTCGGCAACTGCGCCTGCAGCGGCGGCAGCCGAAGCGACTCGTCGAATCCCGCATTCACTTGACTGGGCGTCGGCGCCGGGTGGTACGACATGGACGGCCGCGGCGGCGGCTGCACGTGCGGATGGCCGTAGGTGTGCGGGTGCGGATGAGGATGATGGGCCTGACTGCTCGCTGGACGGTACGACATCCGCGACAGGAAACCTGGGCCAGTAGTCGGCGCCATCTGGCCAGCGCTGACCAACGGACGCGAGAACCGATCCGTCGGCACGTAACGCATGGGCAGCGGCGGCGACCCGGAAGGGAAGGCGCCCTGAGGAGGGCCGTTATGGCGTCGCCGCTTGGCAGATTCCGGGATCGGCCCGACGATGGCCGTCGGTGACAACTGCAGCTGGTAGTCCTCGTCGATGTCCAGCAGGTGCGGCTGCGTGTACCTGCGCCCGTGGGCGGCAGCATCGACCGGCATCGCGCTGGCCGCGGATTCGCGGCGGTGCTGCTGCTGCGACGGCATGTCCGTATGCGGATGGTGGTGGCTCGTCGCGTCCGGCACGCTCGGATGTGCGTTCGGGTGCGCGCCGTGATTCGGGTTAACATTGGCGTACGGAGACGGCCTGACCGACACGGGCGTCATGGCCCCCGGTGGCGGCGCCGCGGCGGCTCCCACGACTGTCCCTGCTGCGGCGGCAGCGAAGGGCGTCGAGGGCGTGCGCGGCGTCGCGATGTACCTACCGCCGCACTTGAGGCAGCGGCCCGGATCCTCGCCGTTCGCCGTCACTGGTCTCGACGCACCACTACCACCACTGCTATTCGCGGCCGCCCCTTTGTTGCCGCCGCGCCGCGGCTGGTACCGGTAGTCCGGGTACTGGAAGCGATGGCGGGCCTTCTCCTCCTCGGCGAGGCGCTTCCAGCTGTTCTTGACGTCCTCGGGCTGCACACGCCACTGCTCGCCGATGAGCTTCGAGATCTCCGGATTCGCGAGCCCCGGGTGCGCCGCAGCGACCGCCGCCTGGTGGTGTTGCCGGTACAAGATGAATGCTGTTTTGGGGGGAAATGGTTTGGTTAGTCAATTCTCTTTATGAGGATGCAACACCCCTTCTGGCTCATCGCTTCGAGATTTTGAAGTGAATGTCTAGTGGCTGGTGTGGTGATGAAATAAAATAAAAGAGGTTGGTTGTCCGTCAGGGGGAAGAGGGGCAATGGGGATAGATAGGGGATATGAGGCCATCGGATTAGTGTCTCAGTCAGCCAGCCGTCCTGCCCGCAACTTCCCTCCTTTATTTTCGAAAATCCCTGTTACTACAGGGCTCCTACCCCTGAGACACAGAATCCGCTCACCGTGGTCAAAGACCCACGCTTTTAATCCGAGATTGACAGTCTCAGATCGGACGCGGACCCGTGTCTTCAAGGTGTATCCCTGTTTTGGCTCTTTCCACGGTTTATCCCTCTCCCCCCCCCCCCCCCCCCCGGGGGGTGGCTCACATGAGGCAGTTGATATGAAGAACGAATGGGGGTTCCGAAGTGACCATATACATCACGAAATGAATTACGGTGGGACGGACAACCGTTCGACGCCTGAATGCGAAAACACGAAACACGGAGAAAGACACAAAGGTGCCGCCAACATCGAAGAAACCACAACAGAACGTAAGAGGCAAAAGACGTACCATTCCTCGGCCTCGGCACCTTCGGCGCCTTCGTGCACAGACAGATCAGCTCCCTCCCGCCACCGGGAGGCGGTCCTTCTCCGGACCCCTGGTCCGCGAACCCTACCGCGCTCGACCGCCGGTCCCCCGCGTCCGGCGTCCAGAGGCTTAGGCTCGCGCCGTCGTCCGCCCGTTTCCGCTTCGCCGACGGGGAGATGCTCGCCTCGACGTCGATCGGCGACGCCGGGGCCTGCCTTCTCTGCTGGCCCGGGATGCCGTTGTTGCTGCTGTCTTCGGCTGGTGCGGGTGCAGGCGTAGTCGAGGAGTGCCGGTGCTGGTGTTGTGGGACCAATGATGGGGGATACGAAAGGGGCTGCGGTTGTGGGTGGTATGCCTGTTCGGGGTGTGTGTTCTGCGGATGTGGATGTGGTTGTAGAGCGTAGGGATAAACGTGTGTAGTCGTATATTGATCCCGGTAGTCGACGTCGGTGCTCCGCTGGCGTCTTGACGGGGAAGAAACTTCGTCCGATGGGGAGTGGCCCCTTTTCCTCCTCTGCCCTGAGGCATTGCTATTGTTCCCGTCACTGCCGTCCTCTTTCGGTGCTCGCGTAGTGTTCGACTGTTGCTCAAACGGGTGGGGAAGGGTTTGATACTGCGGGTGCTGAAGGTACTGTTGGGCGTACAAGTGATATTGATGCTGATTTTCTAACGCTGATGTCGACGCCGGACGAGTTAAGATCGGTGTCGGTCTTCGTCTTATCGCCCCTGTTCCGGGTACTGTCCCGACTACCCCTGTTGCCCCTGATGGGATTGTGGTGCTCGCCGGCCTTGTTGGTAGCGTTGTCGTCGCCGTCGACGGCGGCGGTATGGCTTCCCTGTACTGTCTACTCTCATGACTATCATTATTCTCGTCTATCCGGTTCGTGGCTACGGTCGTTGCCGATGTGGTGCTGTCGTGGGAGCCCGTCGACCGACCCGGCCGACTGCTCATCGACCGTGTCTGGATCGTGTACGTGGTCGAGGGGCTCGAGTGGTCGATGCTGCTCGTGCTGGTCCTGTTCGGCGAGGCATCGTGGCTGTTGTTATTAGTGCTGTCAATAGTTGCGTTCATGTTACCGTTTCTGGTGTCGTTGCCATTGCTACTGCTATTGTCAATGCTGTTGCCGCTGCTGTTGCCGTCGACGCCGTCATTGCTACTGCTACTACCACCGTCGGTCATGGTCGATGTTGAGGCTCATGGGCAGGCAAACGGAAGCCGAAGCCCGCAGATAGGGGGAAGGGAAACGGTTCCGAACTGACGATTCTAGGGATTACACAAGAACGCTGCGGGTCTTCGCGGGCTTCTCTGACATCTAGGCGGGCGTGCAAGCAGTAAGGGGGCGGCGGACAGCTAACAGAGGGCTCGGTCTGAGGTTGAGGCCTCGTCGAGGAGACAACGATAGGGGGGTCTTTGGGATGACGATGTCTCTGTACGTCTCTCTCCTTCAGTCTTTCTCTCTCTCGTTACCACTGGTTATCGTATTGCTATTGTCTCCGCGCCTGGATGGGGGGATCTGAGAGACATAGATTTGGAAGAAGACAACGATGATTATTGACAGACAGACAGGCAGACGGGATAGGGGATCCGGATTGGGCGTGCTGGCGGGGACGGACGGAGGGTCAAAGAGAGACACAGACACAACGGAGAACCAAGGGCTTGTTGCGATTGTTCCCCCTCCTGGCCCCCTTCTTTGTCAAGCCGGACCTCCAAACCGGGAACAATGACCCTAGCGGCGTTTTGGGCTTGTCCTCTTTTCCTTTCCTTTCTTTGAGCTGGGAGGAGGGCGGGGGGGGGATAGGGCGCTCAATGAATCAATGGATGAATGGGCTTATGTCCTGTCCCCCCGGTTGCCGGTTGGGACATGGATGGGATGGGTAGACGGACGGGCTTGGGTCTTGTTCGTCTCCCGTCGTCATCTCTCGTTTCTCACCTCCCAAGCATATACACACCGAATGGACACCTACCTGCTTACCCGCCCACCAACCTGCTCACCTGCCTACGAGCCCGGCTTGCCTGCCTACTTACACGCCTCCCATCTCTCCGCCATTTTGGCAACCTCCCGCAACTGCGTTTAACGATTGTGCCGAAAAGGGGGAGTACACCAGGCAGGTATATGCCTAGGTAGATAAAACGGGTAGACTGCATCACGGGGAGACCAACGCAACGCAGTTTGTATGTGCATATATACGTATACACTTGGACACGCGCATCTACACACCTACATCCCTCTCCAAGAGCAGACGCAGCCAGGCCGACAAACTGCCGAGGGTCAACGCAGGGAGAATTCCCGGCCGCCACCTGACCGTGCACCTCCATAGATCCAATGGACTACGGTGTGTATGTCTCGGGAATCTACCGGGAGGAGGGCCGCCGTCAGCTAATCGGGCTGGCTAGCTGGCTAGCTCGTCAGGCGCTGCAGAAATTCAGACGTCACGCAGGGCCCGGGGTTGGGCGAGTTTCTTTGTTCTGGGTTAGGTTGGCGTTTGCGCACCACACACAGCCCACCCCCTTTCCCCTTCTTTACATCTCTTTTTCTTTCTTCTTTCTTTGCTCCTGCCGCGAACGGAAAGAGGCCACAGTATTACGTAGCAGCCACATATTCACTCATGTTCATGGGCGCGTGCCCTGTTTACGTAATCTTGTTGGTTAGTTGTTGGTTGGAAGGGCAATATTAAAAAGGAGAGCTAAGTCAATGCGGATTGGACAAACCAAAGAAAGACATATCTTGCTGCCTCGGCTAGACGGCCGGTTGGGCAGCCGATGAATTAAAAATGAGAGCTAGGTAACTGCACGTCGAGCTAGCAAAGAAGAGTCTTTGTTTACTTGCTCGACTGTCTTATAGATCGTTCCACGAACCAC
Source organism: Monosporascus sp. GIB2 (assembly GCA_004155935.1). NCBI lineage: Eukaryota > Fungi > Ascomycota > Sordariomycetes > Xylariales > Monosporascus > Monosporascus sp. GIB2. The sequence goes on along the minus strand of QJNV01000323.1, from coordinate 59,714 downwards.
CCAACGATGAAATGAGGCTCATGGCCACAGGAGAGGAGGAAAGCGTAGTGGAAATAGCGCCCGTGCCTCATCCACTACTTTGTAATTAGACTACGTCGATATTCACTACCAATTAGTATGTATCGACCCCCGATGTTCTATGCTGGCGGGCGAGGTGAACAGCATTTTGGATATCCGGGCGGCCCGAGTACCTGACACAGCTACATAGCGAGCGGCAGGAATGCAGTCTCCTATCCCGGCTCGGCTGGAATGGGGCGAAACACGCCCGCAACAAATAAACACACACGCAGAGAGAGAGAGGGAAAGAGAGAGAGCCGAACAATGTCCAGCCCTGAACTGGGGCTAATCTATCACTACGAAAAACTGCAGACATACAGATAAAGTTAAGTATCACGTGGCACTCGGCGAGAAATAAGAAATGTCTCGCTTGCAAATTTCAATCCGCGATTAGGCATTTGGTAATCGCACTGGAACCATGGTAATGAATAGGTAGGTAGTTACCAGGAGCCGTTTTGAAAATGTCTCTCGTCTGACTGAGGCTACCCGAAAAGCCAACGGACCAATCAGGCGGCGCGAAATTCGACGACGAACCAACAAACCGAACCCCATTACATGGTGGTTCCATTTACGACTCCGAGACCTTCTTTCCCATCCAGCTAGCGACCCGGTAGTCCCGAAGCTTCTCAACGTCACTGATTCCTCGCTTTCTAATTACATATCCGCGTGGAAAGATAGGGTGGTTACACAGGGGTCTTGTAATTAGAGAAAATTACCCGCAAACGTGTCCCCAATCCTTGCTCCCGTGTGTCTGAGCCCGGCCATTCGTCGCTCCGAGACGTCAAACCGTCGAAACCTTCTCACGAGAGAAAGTTCCGTCCCGTGTCACCGCTCAGTATGTTGGCGCTGCGTCGCGCGTCAAGGAAGAGCTCCTCGCACTCGGCAACATCTTTGACGTCGATCTGACTGCGACCGTTGACCCGGGCAAGAATGCTATTTTGGAAGGACGATTAGCTACTAGTCACGCGCTCCAGGATGGCAACCTAGACGGGGTACATACCTTGCGGGGGTCAGTAGCTGCAGGCAGTATCTCAGACTAATCCGCACGCCGTGTTCCGCGATCTTGTCGATGGCCGCATCGGTAATCGATACGCCCTCCGTTGTGGCCCGGATGCGCACAATCCTCTTGATCTCCTCGGCATCGTACGGTGTGGTAGGAATGATGAGGAGTCGGGCGAGGAAATCCGGGGGAATGCCGTGCGCGGCAACAACGCCGTCCGTGCCACGGATCGTGCACATGCCTCGGTTGGAGGCGAGAACGACAATCGGCGAGATCGAGGTTTCTAACGCTCGATTGAGATACGTAAAACATTCGATATCAAGCATGTGCGCCTGTTATATAGAAGTCAGCTTGCCATCCCCAATGCCCATCCCAATAGCGGAAACAGGAGCAGATGGTGGTTACCTCGTCAATGAAAAGAACTCCGGGGACGAGCTCGGCAATACCCTGGTCGATGTACTTGCTGACAACCTTGTTAATCTCTGCGCGCAGTTTATCCGTAATCTCGGTCATCTTGGGCTTCATCAGTTGCCCCATCATGCTCATAATATCCTGTCCGCCCTGCGGCCTAGCATTCGCGACGTCCAGGTCGTGAAGCGTGACGTCTTGTACAATCTCCTTCTTCTTGTGCACCTCGCCCTTCGGGATAGGCACGTACTCCTCGGCCTCGAGGTCGAACTCTGTAGCATAGGCATCCGACCGTCCGACTCGCTTGCAGGCGCCAGTATTCGCCTCGATGTAAACGACGTCGCCGACCGTGACCCTCTCCTTCTGAATCGCCTCATATATGCTGGGGTCCAGTCGCAGCTTCTTCTGGCCCTTCGCGCTCTTCAGTCCTATCAACAGCGTGCTGATCGTCTTGCCGTATCCGCCGAGCGGGTTCTCGGCCTCCTCGGGAGTGAGCTCCGTGACTTCGCCCTCGTAGACCTCCTTCGTCTCCCGCACCTTCAGGCCGATGGCCCTCCGGAAGTTCTCCATCAGCATCTCGGTCTTCTTCACCTCCGTCGAGTAGATCTCGCTGCCGACGATAGGGCAGAAGGGTATCTTGGTTCCGAGCTCGTGGCTGAGGGCGAGCGCGAGCGCCGTCTTTCCCGTCCCTGGTCCTCCCGCTAGTAATACGCCCCGGCCCGCCATCTTCTGCGCTCTGATCAAGTCGACGACTACACCCGCAGCCTGGTTGCAGAGGCGCATATGTCAGTGAACCGAACCAAGCTAGCCTTGCGAGGCGCTGCTTCCAAACCCTTACCTCTCGAGCTTGCTGTTGGCCGACGAAGCCGCCGGCCTGTTTCTCGGCGGTGCCATCTGATTTCAAGCCCAACCCTCTGATGTGAGTGTGAGCTGCGGTGCGGTTTTCACGGTTGTTGCCCTTGACTTCGCTGATTTGCACCATCTTGGCGAGGTGACCGGGATTTGGCGGGGCGGCAGGAAGGAATTACGGTGTCGGATAAATTCGATTACGGTAAGGTGGTGTTTAGTTCCCTTATTAGGTATCGACAGAAACCAGAGAGGTTGCGATGCTGATTCGAAGTTCAGGTATTTGGCGTATGTATGAAAGCTGAAATCGCATTCGAAATTCTGAGGCCAGGGAAGCTTAAGCTTGCCGCGAACTTTTCTGGACAACGCGACCGATACTGTGCCCAAGTACTGTTCGCACGGTACGCTCCCCTTAAGTCCATACCGGGTAGGTTAGACCAGAACTTACTTACATGTGTAGTCGACCTCTTCATCCCATCCGCGCAATGGGGTTTCACTCTGAATAATTCTGCTAGCTTTTATGCGATGCAAGCCAAAGGATCAATCCTGGATATAATACGCCATAAAAGTTGCATATGTAAGAGCTACTCAAGCGAATTGTAGCACATCGCGTTTAAGAGCTCATCTTCACCGCCTTAATAGCAGCTGTTGTGTCAACAGTAGTCACTTTTAAGGGTTGTCATTGGTCAATCAGGGCCTACTTAGTCTTGTTAATAACAAACGTCATCTACGAGGTATCCTTGCATGTTATGTCGAAAGGACTCGCTCATAAGTTTTCAATGATCATGTTAAAGGGGATAGAAGTGTACGGAGAGTTTACACTCGTTAGGAACGCTCAATCCTCTTGTCGAAGAACCTAGTGGTCCAAAGTTCGTATTAAGCAAGAAGACTATGAGATACATACTCATTGCACACTAATGCAACCACTGCATAGGTTCCCACCGCGAATCTGTGAAGAGTCTGCTTAGTAGGTCAAGGGCCAGTGTAGCAGCGAGAGACTGTCATGGATCAAGCACTTTGTGCTTATAGTGGCAAACTAGCTAGAGAACTTAACCTCAGTTCCGGTCCTCATCTGCATTTTCATGTACGGCGCTCAGATCCGGTTCCAAGAGGCCATCAACGCCGTGGACCGTGAGATGCCTCGCCACGCGACGTCGGAAACCGCAAGCTCGTTAACGTCTTACCGGCCAGGTGTGCCTGTGCTGGTCAACTTGGTCTTGTTCGTGGACATGCCGTGCCTCATGGGAAGCGAGGAGCCGGGCCAGTTCGCACAGTATCTCCTCCACACCCATATCCCATGTAGGGAACCCGTCGACGTACATCATGGGTATACCCGGGAAAATCCCATATCTTGGCTTGAACATCGCAAAGGAGACCACAAACTTCCACGGGAAATGGTACACAATACGATGAGGCACTCTCCGAGTCCAGAGGGCTGTATTCGGCAATGCAAGAACTCCAGATACTATTCGAAGTCCTTTCACAGAGTTATCTATCCGAAATATCTAAGAGCAAAAGACTCAAGAAATATAGTGTAGTGATCCTACCCAATCTCGGCAAGCTACGGTCGAAAGATACGAGCACACTGAACGAATGGGTTGCTGAAGGAGGACACCTGATCGCTACGGGTACTAGCGACGTCGGTGGTGACGGCGTGGCAAGGCTCGAAACATTACCAACCCAGCACCAACGGGATATAATCACAGACCGAGAGTTGTTACTGTCAACTTACTTTGCGCCCGAGCAGAACAGAACAGACTAGTTCTACTATAGTAGCCCTATAAACCCGATCTACTGGACGTATGGCTTGTTCGAGTGGAAGGAGCATGCAGAAAGCAGATAGAAAAGCTTGGATTATGCGCCCTTCCCTCTCCCCGAGTATGCCTATGGAAACATTCAGGGTGACGAACGCGGTTGCGGCATTAGCACTTTTGAGAAGGGTAAGGGAATTGTCATCTCGTTTACTGTCGGTCTAAGGTACCTGTCAGAGAAAAGGGTGCAACTGCGTGAAAGGCAGGAAGCAGTCAGGTAGGTAGCAATATTAGACCAGTAACGCCTGTCTCCTCCCAATATTCGGGAGGAAAAGGACCCTATATATACGCCTGCAACCCCTGTCTAGCCCCTTTCTAGAAGATTCCACCTTGGCACGTGACGGTACCGTGAGCTCTGATTGAGGTTCTTTAGGGACTTCTACGAAATGATACTGCGAGAGGATTGTGGTGGGACGAGAAACTGGAATTTCACATTGCCGAACAGGGCGAGGTAACTGTCAACGCCAATGACTCCCAGTTGGTCATTCACCTGGCCAACATGTCTGGAATGTGGAAACAGAATTTTGGTTCATGCTTGCCTATCCCTGATGAGCCTGTTAATGCCTAGAGGGTCAACGCTACAGCTCAAGCACTGCTGAGCGACAGCTTGCTCGAGGTAGAGGATGGAGATTTAAAGCTACCGAGGTTGGATCTCTTCGACGTGGTGGTGATTGGGGGTATCGAGTAGTTAGATGATTTGCTGGGACGAATATGGTGCCCTAAATGTTAACAGTCGTTGCCGGGGAGATTAGATACAAGACCGCGATAGTCATAACAAGGAATGTGAAATTAGAACAGCGCATGGGGTTGACAAGACTACGATACCCGCACCTCCCCCCCACCACCCACCATTTTAAATGCCTCCACGTTGGAATAAGGATTGGAATAGGACTAAAACAACCCACGCCTACCGTATATTACAAAGAAGCGAATGCGTTGAAGCTAGATGAAGAGCTACCCTAAGGACCTGGGGCCTGAAGCCTCCTCATGTATAAACCCATCACCACATTCCATAGTATTACATGCACATACATCCCGGGAACTTATATCAAAATATGATTGTATGGTTCCCAGAGCTCTCAAGTTGGGTGATTTAGTATGAAATCCAACGGGCATTCAACCTATCTCTGACGAAGTAGGATCTGTGAGAGAATTTGCCATCGTCTACATGAAATCTTCTAGTACATATTAAGTTCAATCACTTATTGTCCCCTATAGTTCTCTATCGACTCGGCACAAGTTATATTGTAATAACCGCAACTGTTCGCATTACTAAAACGTAAAAAGATTCTATGACTTCTTTCGTATCTTCTAATTAAAAAGGCTTTATTATTTACGTATACCTCATTCCTTTATTAGATTATATTAAAAATGAAAATTTACCAATTAAATTAAAAATAAATTTAATAAACCTGAGATTTAAAATTGATAGAATGCTTAAAAGGGAAAATAAAATACATATAAGGTTACGTTAATTAATAAATGAAAATTCCGTTAATATTCGCTTTAATTTATAACATGGTAATATTTTATAAAACGTTAAAAACTTTACCTTAATAATTTTAATATTAATAATTTAATAGATTACCTACTACGTGCTAATTCTTAATGATTTTGTTATCGATTTTATTTTCTTTACTATTGAACACAGATTCTTTAAATATTGATAATACAAACTAATACCATATATAAATTCTTAACTTATATATTTATCGTGTTTGTTTTTAAAATATCATGCCATTATTTTTAAGTAACCTACCATACAAGCTCACGGGATGCACAAGCTCACAGCATGGTTTTTAACACATTTTAATCATCCAACTTTAATTAACCCTTTTTTAACACCAATAATATAAAACGGCTTACGAAAAAAGCAACAATAAACTTAGCTATTTAGGCAAAAAATCGAAAGCTGAAACTTAATTATGCGATACTTAAATTTATTTATAAAGTCGCCTATTTTTCTTTGTACGTACGATATATTAATAAATCCTTTAAAACTAATATTATCCTCAATTGCGAAAATTAACGCTAACTGGAAAATAATCGATTATCGACTAAATCCTTAACCTAAATACGTAAGCATTTCCCATTCGGCGTTAATATGTTAAAAATATGGCAAATTTATTACTTACGCAAAGTACCGCGAAACGCATTAGGGTTAATTAAATATTCAACTATATTAAATTATAATAATAACTCGAAACGCGTTTATATTAAAAAATAAAATTTTAAAAAGTTTTATGTGAAATTTTAAAGGTATTTCGTAAATAGTTTAAACTTATTCGAGTTATAATCGCAAAATATAATATTATAAAAAAATTTATATTTTCGACGAAATTAAACTTTTAATAAAACTTTTTGTAATAATTAATATAATTATTATCAATATTAAAAGACGTAAAAAACCTAAATAAACTTAACAGAAAAATCGGGAATAATTTATAATAATATAAACTGTTAACTTTTAAGGTTAAACCTTACCTCCATTTATTATCTTTACTAGGAAAAAATACCTTTTCCGCTAATTTACTAATAACTCATTCCTACCCTTTTAAAAAGTTATTATAAACGATAACGGCTGGACGATAAATAAATTAAATTTAAAATAAGTCCAATATTTTAATTAACATATTCGAACGTATACGAAAAAATGAAAATATTTCTTTATCTTTAACGACTATAAAAACCACCCATTCGATAAACTTTAAAAAATATTACGCCAACTACGACATTATTATACTTTGAATATTTATTATTTTTTTCCATTTATTTTAACCTTTCGACGTATGTTATTTTTCTTTATTAAAACGCGTTTATTCGTTATATATCAAAAGTTTTACATAAAATTACGTTACCCATATCGCTAAGGAAAATTTTATCGCCAATTTTCGCAACGCGTTTAAAATTACCATAACGACCGACAATATTAAATCAAGATTCACAAAAACAAAACATATTTTATTTAATTTTAATCGCGTTTTTCCCGAATTATAAATTTTAATTATATTTATACCGACCGTTTTTTTTACTTACTTTTATTCATTGCGCTATTTCCCTACCTGCGAAAAGTTTTAAAATAATTACTAAAATAATTCGCTAACGAAAATAATTAAATCGATTAATCTTTTAATAAAAAATAACTTAATACTATTATACGAAATGGCTTTTTTTAAAAAACAATACGGCTTATTACGCGAAACGAACCATATCTTTAATAAACGCCGAAAAACTAAAAATAAACCTTTTTTAAAAAAAGGGATACTTACTATAAAAAATATCACAGACTTTCGTAGCTACGAAAGAAGGTAATAGTAAACAATCGCAATTAGAAATGGCCGGAAATAATCGTCGTAAAAAGGTTCAGGCAAAAAAACGGAAATATAACGTTTACGACAAGCCTAAACATAATACGCGTAATTATAAAAAGGATATAAAAAGATCCAGCAATGGAAAATCCGATTAATTTAAATTAATTTAATATATTATAATTAATTAAATTAAGTTTGTTATAATAAGGTGGCAAAAACCATCCCATGAGCTTGTGCATTTCGTAAGCTTATGTCGTACGTTAATAAGTTTTAACTATTTTAGATTGCATTTATTTATATCTTATTAATTTCGAAATATTTTATTTCTTTATAGTTATATTCGGAAATAATAGTATAAACTCATTATTTTATATTTTTTTTTTAATTCGGTTAAGTTAGTATACTATTTTTATCAGCTCTATTTTTGAAACAACGTTGGCTTTTTTACTTGTTAAAAATATTAACTTCAAAATTCATTTCGTAAAATCGTTAATATTTTAAAAAAAATATCGTATTTCCGATTTTTGTCTATATACGCCGCACAATCCTAGGTATAAGCTTATTTGCTTTCGATTATTATCTTTAAAATCTTTATCGAATAACTCGTATTACGGCACGAGAATAAGCGCGTAGTCATTGTTACGACATAACCTGTAAGGCCTTAGGAAACGGTCTCTAGGTGGACCGAAATAGGACTCAAGTGAGTCAAGTCACGTGGTATGGCTCCGAGGGGCTCTAAGGGAGCGCAAAGAAGCATATATAGTTAGGCAGTATGGCTCCAAGGAGCTATAAGGAAGCGTAAGGGGGCATATGTAGTTAGGCAGTATAGCTTTAAGGGGCTTCGAAAAAGTATAAAGAATTATAAAAATATATAGGTTCGTTTATTTTATAAGTATAAATAAGGACAATTTATAATATAACTTCGTTAATTACAATACTTTTAATAATACAAAATATAATTAAGTTACTTTATTTTATTATTTAAATAATACGATAATTTTATTAATATAAACTTATAAGTTCAAGTTTAATAATTAGTTAATTAACTTAAGCATTATCTGTTATAATTTTTTGTTTAATAATACCTTAAACTTTAAGTAATACTTTTAATTAAAATAGTAATCAGTACTTAATATTCAAATTTTTAATACCAGTAGGTGAAAATTTAAATCTTAAAGGTATAAATTAAATAACTATTAATTAAAATTAAAGTTATTAATATTTAAATTAATGCAGCCGTTATTAGGTTAAAAAACCGGAATTATATAATAGACAGAGAAATTTTTAAAATTTCCTTATCTAGAGACGCCTTTATTTACGTATTTAAATATTCGGTAATTTTCCAGATTAAATTCTTTTTATATTAACTTTTTTTACCGGAAATACCTTGGATTAATTCGAGGCTCTTTTTATGGATTATTTAGAAAATAGTATAAAGAACTGAAAAAATACTAACGAATTTTTCTTAATTTATAGTAACTTTGAAAACAAACTTAAGGTTAATTTTGAAAACCTAAACTAAGAATATATCGTAATATAAAAAATTTTAAAACTTTAATAAAAAGAATTAATATCGAAATACTTTATAACATTTAAAAATCTTATAATTAAAAGGGGATAAACCGGTAATAAAAAAGATAATCTAAGCGATCTATTCTGTAAAAATCAAAAGATAACATTAAAAAATTAAATTATAAAATTTTTATTATTTATTGCGCTTAATAAATATATTATAAAAGCCGTAAAAATCGATAATCGCTACTATAAACAACGCTAGAAGTAATAAAGACGATTTATTTTTAGGGTAAGTACTAGAAGTAATAACATTAAATATTTAGCCAACATTAATATTTTTAGAAAAATACAGATCTTATAGGACGGAATCTGGATTTATAGATATTAACGCCATTTAGCAGCAAGATACGCGTTATATCAAATGTTAGGATTATGGCAAAATGGGCTATAAGGCACTTTAGTGTAAAAAGCTTAGAAAACTACGATAAAAAAAACTTTAAACCCTAGTACTTATGAGATTGTCCCGGAACAATCAGAACGGAAAGATTATTATTATAATACGACGAAAAAAAGACCTTTCAAGACATTCGTACGTGGAAATATAGTAAGTCTAAAAGGAGGCCAAGAAATTATCATAGGTAAAGGTATAACGTACCACACAAGCGAGCTGGCTATATAAGCGAGCTGGCTAATTTTTGGCACTCCGCAATAACAAATCCAAATAACTTAATTATAATAAATCTAATTAATTCAAATCGACGGTATTTTCTTTCGCTAATCGTATTTACGGCTTTTAACCAAGTGCACGTATTGTATAAGGTTTGTTGCGAACGCTATATTGCTATACCTTTCTACCAACCTATATACGACCGACCACTCCTCCGACTTATGTAGGTTAATATTACCCTTATTTCGAAAGTATTAAAGCCAACCGATAGAAATACGATTACCGACCGAATTCCCGACCCATATACGCGAACGTTTATTATCCGGCTTTAAAACGTGGAAGATAATCGTAAAATGGAAGGCTATAAGGTTTTGTTGGAAGACGTATTGCAAGGTTACGGGGTAAGGCTATAGGGTTTGTTAGAGCGCGTCGGAGCGCGTTAAAAGGCGTATTGCAGGAGTTGTCAAAGCAATAATACGATCCTATGTATATATAATTGTTAAAATAAAGAATTTTAATTATAAAAATACTTACTATACGGGATAAATACGTTTTTTTAGTCGGCAAAAAGGTGGTAGTAAAAGAAATGTTATTGGTAGCTATTAAAAATGGTTATCGCATATAGGTTAGTAGGAAGAAATAGCAATATAGCGTCCGCAACAAGCTTTGTATAATACGTATACTTGATAAAAAGCTGTAGATACGATAAGCGAAAAAGAATACCGTCGATTTGAATTAATTAGATTTGTTATAGTTAAGTTATTTGGATTTGTTGTTGCGGAGTGCCAAGAATTAGCCAGCTCGCTTGTATGATACGTTAGAATAATAAAAAATGATAAAAAGCTCTATATTAATAGTTATAAGATTACGAAGAATAGATAAAATTTACTGAAAAAAAATATTATCCCGAGTATAATAGAAATAAGCATAACGACGAACGGCTTAAATGGTTAAGAAATAATTATAAGATTATTAAAAATAGATAAAAATAATTTTACCTAGAAAAACTAACCAATATAATAAACTCTACGTTATTTATTACAAACGATAATAATATCCCATTTATAAGGAATATAAGGAATATATCGCTAAACGGATTTTACGGATATAAGAATAAGGGTTCGGTTTTAGTATATAACTGAAAGAAATGTTAAAAATGTTAATAATTAACGATAGTATCATTATTTACGTGAAATTTCCTTTTAAAAGGTCAAGAAATTCGTAACGGGCTGTAACTTCTTAAAAGGATAATTTTGCCTATAGGGTAACCCGTTTTATTTCCATAATATATACGACTTTTAGATTTAAAAAAGGTACATTCAAAAATTAATAGAAAAGGTAGTATAATAAGTTATTATAAACTTATATTTTTAACTTACGTTTATTATTAATCTTTAAAATAAATGAATAATAAAGGAAGAAATATAACAATTTACTTCGAAACTATAAGGTAATGCTAAAAATATAACTTAATAAAACGTAATATAAATAATAAAAAAGTAACTTATTAAATCAAATATAGAAATGCAACGATAAGGTAAATAAATATTTTAGCCAAGAAGCGAAATACGACGGCAAAAAAAAAAGATATATAATAATTTAAAATAAAAAAATTAAAAAGAAGCTTAAAAGATAAAAGCTACCTTTAGAAAAACCGCAGGCTGGCAAAACTTAAAGAATTTAAAGGATATTTTGAAAAGGGGTTTTAATAATAATAAGAGGTAACAATAACGTCATTATTTTAAAAATGTGGATTAAAATATATGAATATACCGGTATAAGAAATAGCGAAATTTAAAACAGAAAATTATATTAAGTTTAAAACAGTTAACTATTTTAAAATATTATTAAAATTTAAAAAAAGTATTTATCTCACGGAAATACCTGAAAGTTAATTATTTTTTTTAAAAAAATAACGGAGAAATTACATACGAAATTAATTACCACGATAGTTTTATTTTTAAAAAAAGGATAATAGTTAATTTCGATATTGTTCCGATAAGAAATTACGATTTAATTTGAAAGAAAAATAAGCTTGCGTTACTATAACCCTTTAATCGATTAAGGAATTAATTAAATAAAGTTCGTTTTATAACATAATAATAAATACGAAAAAGAAGAATAAAAATTATTAATAATTAAATGGAAATAGCGACGAATATAAGCATAATAATACGATAAAAACTTTATTACTTAAAGAAATACGATAAAAAATAAGTATTATAAAGAATACGACGCATTAGTATTATTAGTAAAGCAAAACCTTAGTATTTAAATAATAATTTAATAAAATTACAACGTAAAAATTGAAAAGATTTCAATAATATATTACTATAATATTATAAATACTAGCCGTTAATTAAAGAAAAGTCCGAAACAGAAGTACTCGAATACAACGAATAAAATTATGAAATTATTTTAAAAAACAAACCATTAACTAGGTTTTACTTTATTCATAACCTTAGTAAAATAAAGCTATACGTATTACGAAATTACCTGGAAAATTAGTTATAAAAAAATTATTTCGACCTTTAAAGTTACCGGTAAAATACTTTAACGTATTATACAAGTAAGCGGCGTATATAAGTAAGCGGTACACTTTTTAGCACTCCGTAATAACAAATTAAAATAACTTAATAATAATATATCGTATAAATAAAATTAATCGGGTTTTTTTTTTCGCTAAACGTTTTTACAATTTCCTTATAAATACGCCGTATTATGTCCGGGTTTACTATAAACGCTATTGTTCCGTTTTTTTTTAGTTTCGATCCTTTCGTAATAATTACTTTTAATCGTTGTATGCTGTATTTTTTATTACTTTTTTCCTTTTGAGGCTGAAAGATTTATCTTTTTATATAGTAAGTATCTTTTCTTTTAAAAAGTTTATGTTTAATCCTTTAACGTTTGCTTAGATGTAATTCATTTCGCGTAATTAAATAATGTTTTTCGAAAAAAATAAGTTTGTTCAAAAATAATAAAATATATTTTGTTAAAAGATTAACCGATATAACGACTTTTATCGGCGAGCTACCTTAATAATTTTTAATATTAGTTTGTAAATAATGTTTTTATTTTATTATTTCCTTAATATTTTTCGCGGTTTTCGTAAACGAGAAACGAATAAAACTGGCGAAGCTTAACGAGAAGACGGTTAATATAAGTATAATTAGAAAAACTTTGAAATTAAAAAAGAAGATATTAAGATCGAATAAAATAAGATTAATTATGGCAAACGCGAATTTAATATTATCGAACGTTATAAAAACCGGTAAGGGAATTTTTTTAACTATATAAATATAATAACGTCGCATTAAAGCTTTTAATATATAACGAATAAGCGGGTTTTAAAAAGAAAAAAAATAAAATAGGTTAAAAAGTTAAATTTATGCGAAAAATGCGCGGTCATATAAAATGTAATAATATTGTAATTAACGTAATATTTTTCGAGTTTTATTAAATAATAGCTTTCGTAACCGTCAAGAATATAAAACCTTTAATCTTTTCGTACGCGTTCGAATATATTAATTCAAATATTGGATATTCGTTAACTCTACTTCGTTTATTATTTAACTATTATTACTTAATGCGATTTTTTTCATTAATTATAAATAATAAGTTATTACGAAATTAAATATTAAACAATTTTTTACCGTTATAATATTAAATAATAATATAATTTAACTTTAGATATTAATAAGTTAAATAATTATAACCCATTTTTTATTACTTTATATAACTTATTTAAATTTTAACACTTTTTAATAGTAGTAATTATTATACTCGTTATAATAAAAACTTTATTAAAAGTTTAAGTTCCTCGAAATTGCAAATATCTTTTTTTATAATACCGTATTTTATAATAATAACTCGAATAAGGTTAAACCATTTATGAAATGTTTTTATATTTTCGTATAATATTTTTTACTAATCGATCTTTCGATTTAAACGTATTTCGAAATTTCTTTGCCGTTTAATAAAATTAAATACTTAATTAACCCCGATACGTTTCGCGACGCGTTACGTAAATAATAATTTCACCATATTTTCAACATGTTAACGCCGGATATAAGACGCTCGCGTATTTAAATCAAAGATACGGTCGATAATCGATTGTTTTGGTCGGCGTTAATTTTTGTAAAAAGGGGATAATATCGGCTCGGGCGTAGTTACCATTAAATCGTACTTTTAAGGTAATATATAAAACGTTATAAATAAAATTAAACTTTTTATAACTGAGTTTCCGGTTTTATTTTTTTAGTTAAAATAGCTAAATTTATCCTCGCTTTTTTTATAACGCGTTCTATTATATTAGTATTAAATAATGAATGATTAAGAATAAGGAATTAGAATGGTTAAAAAAAGTGTACCACTTACTTGTATGTACCGCTTACTTATATAGTACGTTATACTTTTTATATTTAAAAAAGATAAAAAGTTACCATTAGTTATAAAGTACTAATAACTTATTAAAAATTAACTACTATTAGCCTTATTAATAAAATAAAAAAACCTCTTTACGGAATTAAATAATTTAGTGTTTTCAAGTTAAAAATAAATATAATTTTATTAAAATTAAAAATAGAAACGAGTAAACAAAAACCTTTAAAACTAACTATGGTTTGTACGAATAGTTCGTTACTTTTATAGTATTTATTAACACGTTAATAATCCTTTAATGTCTGGTTAATTACGTCTTTACGAAATATTTTAACGTTTTCGTAGTGTATTATATTAATAATTTTTTTATTTTTCTAAAATATAAAAGTTATATAAAAAGTACGTTTATAAGATATTTTATTTACTAGTAAATACTCATTTATTAGTTAATATGAAAAAGGTTAGTTTTATTCATACAACGTTAGATAGTAAGGTTGTATTATTACTTTAAAATATATTACAATAAATTTAAAGAAAATTGTAATAATACCATTTTAAAGAACGCTTATTAGAATTAAGGAAGTATAAATTTTCCTTAGATACGTTATTTGCTATCGAAAGGTAATTAGAGATTTTAGCCGGATAATAATATTTTTAACAAAATATATTCGAAAAAGAGAAATGTTTTATTAAATATTATTAGGAAAATAAACTTTTTAATAAATTAAGAAAATTATTATTAACAAACCGGCATTAATTGTATACAACTTAAGGCGCTTAATTAAGTTAAAAACTAACTTGTTAAATCCTATTTTAAACGTAATAATCGGATAACGAGATAATTAATGTAAATTACCGCTTATTTTTATTTTCTTATAAATTATAAAAATATTAATTTCGTTACGTTATTCCCCGTAAAAAAATTATATTTATAATTAAGACGTTTCGTGAATTATATATTTTTAACAGTAATTAATATTAAATTAAAGTTTATACGGATTATAAAATCTTTACCCGATTTATTACAATTAGAGAACATAGGATACGATAATTCCGTTATGCGGAAAAATTAAAGGAGTATAGCTTTGTTATTATATACCGAAAAGTTTTTAAAAATAAAAAAGTTAATATCTTTAGTAAACGATTACATCTAAAAGAAAAATATAATTAACGTTAATTATACGGTGTTTGACAAAATACCGAAAAATTAGCTGCGCTTATAATAAGTTACGGTAATACGTATAATACCCCTAATTATATATTAAAACATTAAAACATATTATAATAATCTGTTAAAGAAAATAAATTAAATATAAGCTTTTTAAAGAAATCATAAAAGAATTTGATACAAAATGTATATAAGTATTAATTATACGATTATTTAAAGGTTTACGAAATCTTATAGGTTTTTAACGCGTATACTACTTTTTTAAAATAAGAAACATAATATAAAAGATTTTATATTAATATAATATTTACGGTAAAGTGAAAATATGATAATTTAAACTATATTAAAAATTATAACTATTATTAATTATAAAGTAATTAACGTACTATGTAAGCGAACCGAATGGTTTTTCGTACCTCGTAATAATGAATTTAAATTAATTAACCATAACGTAATAAATTAATCTAAACTAATCGGATTTCTCGTCGTTAGACGCCTTCATATTTTCCTTATAAATATGCGCATTATGTCCGGGTTTGCCATAGACGCTATATTTCCGTTTCTTTGTTTAAACCTTTTTATAACAATTCTTTTCGGCCGTTACCAGCTGCAATTATTTACCACCATTCTTTTTCGTAGTTATAACAGTTTGTATTTTTTTAAAAAAAACGTTTAGATTTAGCTTTTTGTCGTTTATTAAGGATGGAATTCGTTTCGCGTAATAAGCCGTATTCTTTCCGAAAAAAAGCGTTTTTATAGAATAGTATTAAGTTCTTATTTATTAAAAAATTAACCGATTTAATTATTTTTGTCGGCGAGCTACATTAATAATTTTTAATTCTTTTTTGTAGATAATGTTTTCGTCAAATCGTTTCGGCAATATTTTTAAAAGTTTCGTAAATAAGAAAATAACGGAGTTAGTAGTAGTAAATGAAAAACCAGTTAGTATAAGTATAATTTAAATTTTTAACCTGGAAAAAACGCGATTAAAATCGAATAAACCAATTTTCATTTTTGCGGATCAGGTTTGATGTTATGGGTTATTATGACGGTTTTAAACGCGTCGTAAAAACCGGCGATTAAATCTTTCTTAGTAATATGAGTAATATAACGTCGTATAAAACCTTCGGTATATAATGAATAAACCGCGTTTTAATGGGGAAAAATAAGATACGTTAAAGGATTAAACTAAAAAAAGATTAATAAGCATATAAAATATAATATCGTAATTAGCGTAATATTTTTTAAACTTTATCGAATAATAACTTTTATAATTATCAAGAATAAGAAAAGTTTTAATTTTTTCGTACGCGTTCGACTATGTTAATTAAAGTATTAAATTTATTTTTAACTTAACTTATTTATTGTTTAATTAGTTTTGTTTACGATAACCTTTTAATTAAGTAAAAGTAGGTTATTGGAGAACTAGGAAAAAAATAGCTTTTTCTGTAAAAATAATAAATAAAAGTAAAATTTAATTTTAAAAATTAACACTTTGTATTATTATAAACTATTTACGATTTCTTTATTAAGTTTATTCAAGCTTTTGAATATTAAGAATAATCATACCGATTACCTTAAAAAAACTTTAGTAAAAACTTTATATTATTAAAATTGAAACTATTTTTTCGAGATATCCTATTGTGCGATTATAGCTCGAATACACTTGAATTATTTAAGAAATATTTTTGGATTTTCGCACAAAGTTTTTAAAGAGTTTATTGTTCGATTTAAATATATTTCGAGTTTTTACTACCGTTTAATAAAGTTAGTTACTTAATTAATCCCGACGCGTTCCGCGGTACGTTGCGTAAGTAACAAATTCGTTATATTTTAAATATATTAACGTCGGATAGGAAACGTTCTCGTATTTAGGTTAAAAAGTTATTCGATAATTAATCTTTATAATTAATGTTAATTTCCGCGAATTAAAAGTAATATCGGTTCAGGCGCGTATATCGTTATATCGGTTATATAACGTAATTTAAGCGACTTTGTAAGTAAAATTAAATATCGTATAATTAAATTTCGGAGTTCGTTTTTTAACTTAAATGCCTAAATTTATTTTCGCTTTTGTTGTAAGCCGTTCTGTATTATTGGGTTCAAGAAATAAATACTTAATTTTATATAATTAAAATATACCAAATTCTATTCGGTTCGCTTATGTAATACGTAATAAGATTTTATTAGAATAAAATTTTTACGAAGCTTTTTTTATGAAAATACTTCAGTACAAATATATATTACCATGATATTTTCGTAATCGTTAGTCGATTTATAAAGATTTTTTTATTTTTTACCTTATAGTAAAAATACAAACCTCAAAGAGATAACGTATATTGTTTAAAAAGAAATATTTTTAACATAAACGGATTATGATATAAAATTATTCTAAATAAAGATACGACATTTACCTTCAAATTTTAGCAAGTTTTAATAAAATAGATCGGCTTAAATTACATATAATCTAATACGTTTCGGCCTTAAATAAAGAGATAAATAACACGGTAAGTTTAAACGTTCAAAATATATTTACAATGTTATATTAATTATAAACAAAATAATTCGGTTCAAAAATTACTAATAATTTAAATACTTTTTAATATCAATTATTACGAAAGTACTAAAAACTCTATAAATAACTAAGCTTGGTTTCATATTAAAAGTTGATAAAAAATATACTAAAGAAGCTTAGTTAATATTATAATTATTTTTACATTAAAATAACTTAAACAACAATATTAAAAGATAAATACGAAGTTTAAATTCGTATGCGATTAAAAAAAAGATATTGTAATTAAAAACCGTTTGAAAAATTAACCTTTTTAAAAGGAGAAATAATTTACCTAACTATGAAAAATATCAAAATCAGAACGCCGAAACCAAGAGCTTAAAATTAAGTATCTGGGCCTATATATAATTATTGAGACGATTTTAAAAAATAACTACCAAATAAAGTTAGTATCTAAAGTTAAGTTTTATTAAATCTTTTATATATTTTTATTTAAATTAATAAAAGTTACTATTAAAATATATATCAAATAAAGCGAAGAAATAGTATAAAATAAAGCAAGTATATAAGGTAGAAAAATTCTTTAATATGCGAAAAACTAATGAACTTACCCAGTATTTAATTAAGCAAAAGAATTACCCAAATTTTGAGAATATTTAAAAACTCATCAAAACTCTTATAAACGTTTAACGGCAGCTACGAAAGCTTTACTAATATTAACGCGAAATAAATAAAATTCCCATTCGAAATTTAAAGAAAGATAAAAATAAAAACTAATTTAGGTTTACAATGGCTAATTAAAATTTTAAATCGTAACGTTTGTTTTCTAAACGTTTTATGTTTTTTTGATCGTTTAATTTATGTAAGATTTATCAACCCCGGTTAATTATTTTAATATTTTTCTTACAGAACAAGTTTTATTAAGTACGAAAGCGGTTTAGCCGAAATAAAATCTCGTTCAGATAACGCGAAATAACCTTCAGCCTTTTTCGGATATTTCGTAAGCTTTAATCAGTAATGGACTTTTCGCTTTTTAAACGGTTTAATTTTTATTAATATTTTTCTAAAGAAGATCTTTAAGTTATTAAAATAGCGCCTTTTTAATACATAAATCTCGGAACGGACTACGCTTTTAATTATAATATGCCTTTTATTAATATGACAATAAGGTATATAAGGTATAACTTTAAAACCGGAGGTAATTACAAAACAAGTTAATACTTTAACTTCCTTTTTAGGTTATAATATTTACAAACTTTAAAGATACGACCAGATATAAAAAAAGATTTACCGAATAAAAAAGAAATTTTCGAGACAAAAACTTTTTTAAAAAAAATCGTATTACGATATAACCAGTAAGGCCTTAAAAATAATTTTTAAGTACACCGAAATAAGATTTAAGTAGCTTAAGTTTTATGGTATAGCTTTAATCGGTTTTAAAGGAGCGTAAAAAAGTATATATAACTAAGTAATATAGCTCTGAAAGGCTTTAAGAGACCGTAAAGATGTATATGCAGTTAGGTAATATTGCTCCGAAAAGCTCTAAGAAAGCGTAAAAAAACCACGAAAGGATATATAGGTTCGTTTATCGTTTAAGTGTAAATAGCGATAACTTGTAATATAACTTCGTTATCTAAAATACTCTTAATATTACGAGATGTAACTAAGTTACCTTACTCTATTACTTAGACGACACGATATTTTTACTAACATAAACCCGTAGGTTTAGCTATAATAGTTGGTCAACTAGCCTAGCCGTCACAGCCATTACACTACTAAAAGTGAAACGTTGTCAGCTCGAGCGACTGGTCGCCTTGTTCTGCCTATATACTCACTCGGTGCCACTTAGAACTGTGACAACTCGTTTGGTTAATTTTCTTCATTTATATAATTTTTATATAAAAATAATAACCACTTACATTATTTAATAAAGTTATATCGCGTTTTATAAGGTAATAAGTAATAAACAATCTTAATTAAAATCGATATAATTTTAAAAATTAACGCGTACGTTTTCCATAAAAAATCGTTATTATAATAATCTAAATCCTTAAATCCATTAAAATAACGGAGCACATCGACGGTAAGATTATTATTCTCATTAATAACGTATTTGAATGATTATAACTAATATATATGTTAAAGTATTAAGTAGCACCAAGTGGGTATATAGGTTAGAACAAGGCGGTTAGTGCTCGAGCTAACAACGTTCCACTTTTAGTGGTGTAATGGCTAGACTTGTTGGCTAGCAGGGGTGCGTTAGCACCCTATATACTGAAGATTCTATTAGATATAAGGGATATCAGTTATATATATATTGATAACTAGTGGCAGGTAACTTAAAACGCGCACTGCATTTTAAGGTAATCTAACCACGGAATATGTATTATTTTGATTAGAAGGATTTTTCAAAATATAGGGTACTAACGTACCTCTGTTAACCGACATACCCCCTCAACGCCTCAAAGAATTTACGGCGTTAATCATTATTATTTCAAAACCATAGTTTTCTATTATATTTTTCCTTTGACGATTAAACCTTTTTTATTAGCTAATTCCTCCTTTGAAAAATTACACGTAAAGCGTTTTTGCATTAATTAAACGTTTCTGTAATATTTATTAATCCTAATTATTTGTTAAATTACCAAAAAAGTTCGCGTAATAGAGTTTTAAATAATTCGTTAGTTAATATATCGTTTATAAGCGTATAATTTACTTTAATTAAATCCCTTTTTACGGTCTTTCGTAATTAATGATTAAATATATTTATATGTCGTAATTTCGTTATTAATAAGGCGATATCGGCGTTAATAAATTATATAGTTTGTTAACTATTACATTATATATTTAACGGCTTTATAGTTAAGATAATTTTTATTTTAGTTAATATAAATTCAAATAACGTTTTTTATAGTTTGCATAAAAATAATAATTCTGTTTCTGTTATAAGAATATTTATTATATTTAATTTATTTACTCGATATCTTATTCTTTTTCCGAATACTCTTTTAACTTAATTTTAAAAGCTCTTTCGATTAATCGTATTATGTACAAAAAAGGCGTCGTTATAAATATTTAACAAATTTTTACGCTTAAATTATAACGTTAACGTTTTAATTCCGATTAGGTATAACATAATTTATTGAGTAATTTTGTAATATATATCGTTTGAGTTCAAGTTAAATTCAGTAAGTTAAGATATTTCATGAAATATATTGGGTCACGTATTAATTCTTACGAAAAAAATAAAACCGATTTTTTTTTTAATTTTTATTAATAAAGTTTAAATAGGTAAAATCAGGATTTAGCAGTAAAGTAACTGTTATTATTAATATATTTAAAAGGTTATTTAATTTCTTTAGTATTAAGTTAGTTAGTTTATTTATAAAGTTAAATTAAGATAATTAGATTTTCTTATTAAGCTTATTTTTAATTACTTTAATACTAAGATATTATTATAAATTATTGCTTTTTACAAGGGTATACCGTTGCCGTATTTCTTAAATTGATTAATTAATAAGGTTTTAACTGTTTTCGCGATACGTTATAATAATATCCTTCATGAAAAAAAAGATAAATACTTTTAACGAATAAAATTATAAAGTTCGTATAAAACGGGGTTAAGTTTTAATTATTTAAATATTTTAATAAAATTCTTTTATTATAACAAAGCTAACTGCCTTATTTTATATAATATCGTTTTAATAAACAAAATTCTATTACGTTACGAGTATTTTAAGGGCGTTTTTATATATATTTTATAAGATAAATTAGTATTTATAAAGGCGTTTATAACGTTATATGACTTAAGCTGTAAGTTATACTTAACAGTAATAACTATTACAGCTTAAAAGGAATTTTTAGTAAATATAATTACGTATATATCGCCATAAGCGTAATTACAAAATGGGCTAATCGTCTTACGTTAAATACGGTTTTTTATACTCTATAATTGTTTTTAATATTACCCCTATGGTACGGAATACATAAGGAGTTTATATTTACGATCCGTAAGGGACTTTTATTTTTTACCATTATTTTAGGTTAAATAATATAACAAAAGCCTATGGCTATATTTATTATTGTCGCCGGTTTAATAATCGTAGTGGTTATTAAGGTAAACGTTAATGGCGGTAATAGTTAAAGGGACGAAAATAGTTAGAATATAACGCTTGTATAAGGATAATTGTTTTTTTTACGAACAGGCTTGGTTTTTCCTATTCTTTATGCATTTTACGTTGGTATTTTTTAGAGCTATTTCTTTTGCTTCACTAGTAATTAAATTATTCCGTTTAGGCTTTTATCTTTTATACGTATATAAATTAAATAGTTATGATTTTATTTAGGTTATTTTTACTTCTCGGACTAGCTTTTATAGCTTTTCTTTTTTGTAATATTCAAAAGGTCGTTGTTTAAGTTTTTGATATTACTTAAAAAGGTTGTCTTTTCGTTGAATTATACGTTTCGAATGGTAATAACTTTGTTAATTAATAGGGTTTAAATTTTGTAAATATTCGTAAATCGATAGTAAACGAGGTAGCTATTTTTCGCTTTAGGATTCAGCGTTTAAAATTTTTTTATGACAGTAAGTATTATAACGTAAGCTATATAGCCGTATGTTCGCAAATGGGTTTGCTAAGGTTTTCGATTAAGTATTATGATATTATCTTTATACGTTAAGCAAGTATAATACATCTCGTATAGGTCTTATTAAAAGAGTACGTATTTAGGGGTACGGTTATATAGATATACTGCCGTTTTAAAGGTATATGTAATTAGGAACGAGGGTAACTTAACGCTATTTCGTATGGTAATGGTTTTCTTCTCAATTATATCTCTTAAACGTTTTGCACCTCCGTTTTAAGTTTAGGTATACGGTATTAAGGGTTTAAATCTAGTACTAAAAGAAAACGATTAAAACATAGTTCGAAGTAGGTAATTTTTTAAAATTACGTTATCGTATTTAATTATTTATAGGAAAAAGTTATTTTAATTTTTTTAAACTACTTAAAAAGTATTAGAATAATATAAGTAATATATTTTATTCCTATGTTTTAAGATAGATACTCTAGATAAGACTTAAATACTTTTTAATTAAAAATATAACATATTTGTACCTTTAAAGATTCTTTTTAAAATCTGTAAAATGGACGGCGAATATTTATTTTAATCGGGATACTCCTTTTTTTAATTCGCGGCGTATTTGCTTTTTAGTTTTCGGTTTACTATATACTTGGTATTGAAATATTTTAAAACCTTTTAGGCGCATTTTCTTTATATGAAATTTTAATTAAGCGATTGTTTTAAGGCTTAAAAATCTTAATTTTAGGTCTTATATAATACCGTTACCGGTTCGTGGTAATTTCGTTATTTTTAAGTAAACGTTTTTTATAAGTAATTAAGGTTATATAAGGTCTTAATACGTTAATATTTTCAATAACGAATAAAGTAAACCTATTTATTAACGTAATAAGAAATTGGTTATATTTATTTCGACTATAATTTTTAATTTTTTGTTGTCTTATTAGTAACCCCTTGTTCGGAGCTACCGAAGTAATATTAAATTCTACGTAAAGTTTTCGTAATAGGTTACGTTATATAAACGTAACGTTTTTATTCCGTTAAGATTTTAAAAAAGTATATTAACTTTTTCGTACTTTTTAATTAAAACAGAGTTATTATTTACGTATACCCTATATTTATATATAGTTGGTTTAAAATTTAAAAATTTGCTATGTAGGTTAAAATATATATATCATAAACTTCAAATTCAAAATTACTAAATCTTTTAAGGGGTAAGATACAATACTTTTAATGTTATATTAATTAATAATTAGGAGATACGCTAGTACCCGTCGTACCTCTTTTAAGAATTAATATTTTTCTTATATATTAAGTTTTGCTATCCTTTTTAATAAACGGTTAATCTTTTCCTTTAAAGACTAATTAACAGAGATTCGTTTTTAAACTAATACTACTATAAATTAGTTAAAGCGGAAATCCGCTAGAGCTTTATTAAGAAATGCATAAAAGTATCGAAGGAGAATATGTTAGGTGTTTAAGTACGTTTTGTACTAGATACTCTATGTATTCGATTTTTAACGTTTTCGTTTATTAATGCTAACGCTTTAGTCCGAATAAAAACTTTTATAGGTGCCTCGTTTTAAACTTCGCCTTAAGTTCCTACCCCGTAGGTAAGGGTTAATAATTTTAAAATTCTTCTAATTTAGATTGTTCTAATCCGGGGTATTTCCAGGTATCCCGTACAACGTTAAAAATGCTGCCTTAACGTTCCTTAATAATTGTTATAAATTTATTATAATTTTATAGTTTAATCAGGTTACTATTACCTTTTTATAATTTATTCTATTATTATTAATTTTGACCGTTTTTACTATTTAAAAAGTAATCATTTAAGTTCTAACAATAAAAGCCAATATTATACATAAGTTGTTAATTTATATAATAGTTGTTTTCGTTTCCGGATTATCGTATCGTTATTTTTAGGCCATAATCTTTTGCTACTTTATAATTGATTCGTTTAACTTTTTGTTAATTTCGAGGTTTGCTTTAACCATTTGTAGTATTCCTGTTGGGTATTTATTAAAAGCTTGCTGGCGTATATTTTACCGAATTCGTCTAAGTTAACGTATTACTTTCCTAGCTTTTTTCTCCGGTAAAGTCGTATTTCTGCTTTTTATAAATGTACGCCGTAAAGTTTTAATTATAAGCTTATTTGCTTTCGGTCGTTGTTTTAAAAATATTCGTTAAATATTTCGTCGAATCGATTTTTCCGATGACCCTTTTAAAAAATATAAATGTAAATAGGGATAAGGTATTAATTCCTGTCATATAACGCATTCTTGCTTTAAGTAAAAGGCCATATCGGGTTTTTAAGTTTAATAAATTCCGAAAAGTTTTAATTAGAATTAATATAATTCCAAATATTAAATACGTAAGCTTTAAATTAAAATTCGCTTTTATATTAATCCAAATCTTTAAGTCACTTCTAAATGTCGGCGAGCGCCGACAATACGGACGTTATTATTATAATTAACGTATTTAACTAATCATAACTATTATACAGCTCATATCGTTTTAACAATAGTTAATTAATTAATATATGCTCAAATTAAATAAATAGAATTTTTAATTGTCAAATATAAGGGATATCAATTATGTATATATTAGTAACTAATTATAAAAGCCCTAAACACGCACTGCATTTTAAGGTAATCTAGCTACGGAACGTATATTGTTCCGATTAAAGGGATTCTTTAACATATAAGGTGCTAACGCACCCCTACAAGCTGACAGATTCCCTCTAATCGGAGTAATCCATATTCCATAACTAGATCGCCTTAAAGGGCAATGCGCGTTTTAGGGCACTTGCAATTAATTCTTAATAGATATATAATAGATAACCCTTATATTTAATAATTAAAAGTTTTATGCGTTTAATTTAAGTATATATTAATTAATTAGCTATTATTAACACGATATAAATTATATATTAATAATAATAATGACTCCCGTACTGTTAACGTTTACTATAATTTAAAAAGGACCTCCGGATTAGGATCGATTTAAAAACGGATTTAATTTAAACTATACGCGCTTACTATTTGGGATTATATAGATTTTGATTAAAACCTTTAGTAGTTTATTAAACTTATAAAACCCGATATAACTATTTACTTAAAAAGATAATTTCTTTATACGATACGAATAATACCTTATTATCGTCCTTATTATTAAATTGGATCGGGGAGATTCGGTTGTAATTAGTGCAGAATTCTTAAGTATGTTATTATCTAGGAAGAGTTGATGAGAAAAGATACTAAGTATAATTATGTTGTTGAACCTAGTAATTAATAAGTTTAAAAACGCCGTAAGTAGTGATGTCCTAAGCTTGAACCCGTAGCGAAAAAAGCGTTCTAATATATATATAAAATCCGGGCTAACTAATTAGCCAAATCTAAGTTTAAACGTAATACCCTGCTCTATTTTAAGCTTCTTTTCTTATAATGGAAACCGTTTTCGTTTTATCGTAAGAAAGAATAAAACTTAACGCCATAACAAACATTAAATATTTTCATCCTCTTAATTAACCTTTTCTACGTTTACGTAATATATTTTTTAATATTTTTAGCTTAAAACTTCGGTTTACTTTCCCGGTTAAGTTTTCGCGCTATAATACTTTTTTTTATTTTTTCGTATTTTGGTTTTAGCTTTTTGCTTATTAATTAACTTCTTATACTTTTCTTAACCTGGCTATCTTGGCACAAAATAAGGCTTTAAGCGTTTTCTAACAGTTTTATATATATTCTTTCCTTATTGATATAAAGTTTTATAAATACCTGCTCGCAACGCTTAGGTAGATAAATTCTTTAATCGCGGGCGCGGTATATATTTTATCTTTATGTTATATCACGGTTGGTTTTTAAAGTCGGTCCACTATAAACGAAATATACGTATATCTTAACTAAAAGATAAAGAAGTAGGGAAATTAGAGAAATTCTTTAAGATAAGCAATGGACATTTATTAACCCAGTATTCTTTAGGTACATTCTTATCGTAACTTTTATCTTTTAATCCTAAATATATTTTAAGTATTTCTTTAAAATAATTAATGATAATGTTATATTAGCAATTATAGTAATTAAATGCAGTAACCTGGCGCAAACTATGTGTTGATGTTACTTTAAACTAAAACCGTCTGGGTCAAGCTTTTATTATATACTTACAGCCATACTTAAAAAGCTTCTTCCAGATAAAAGGTATCCCAGATTGCATTTTACAATTTAATCCACCAACTGTAAGCACCTTAAAGTACTAACTGCTAATACGCCTTTTGCTTTAGGTAATTTCGGCTACTAAATCCCTCGAAAATAATTAACTAAGTCTTAATTTATTAAGGAATCAAACCCTTATATTAATTAATCATAAGTATTTTCCGATTCGTTTTATGCCTATATCCTTTCGAGTCCTAAATTCGCTATAAATCGTTCGAAATCAGCCCTGGCTAGGGGTTTCGTAAGCCTATCTGCTGGGTTATTTTACTTTTTACGTACTAGAAGTAGATATTACCCTTTTGTACCTTCTGATGTACGTAATAGTATTTTAGCCGAATATAGCGCTTTCTTTGAGTTATTTATATTTTTAATAATTATTTCAACATATTTATATTATCTTTTAAAATAAAAATAAGGCCTTTTTGCTTAAACTTTAGCTTTATTAGGAAATTCCTAATTTTAATTACTTTTGTTATAATTATTTCCGCCTCTACGTATTTTATTTTGGTAATATCTTTAATAATAATACCTTATAATTTCGAAAACGATTATATGAGTGCCTTAATTATAAAAAACACGTAATCTGTAGTAAATTTAATTAATTCGTTATCGATTACAAAGTTTATATTTATTATTTCAAATAGGCTTAAGTTATTATAGTTCCGCTACGAATGATTTTTGTTTAATTTCCGGTACTAAAATAATAGATTTATAATAGCGTTTAAGTACCGTAGTAATTGTTTAATGTATTTTTAATACCTTAAGAATACGTTGCTTATTAACTTAACCCAAATTAACATTATAAACATTATATCCGATTTATTAATATAATTAAAAAAGTTGAATTTTTTTATAAGACTTATGTATTCGTAAGTATTTTTCTTATTAATTACGTTTTTATACCTTTCTACGGATTATAAGAAATTCTTGATAAATAATACAAGTTGTTTGCATATAATTTTTAATCTTTATAATTTTAGTAATTTCGTATTATATTATTACTGGTCCAATTTAACGTTTGCAATAAATAAAAAACGGATAATTCGTACGCTTAAGTATTGCTCCGCGTCCTTAAAGTCCTTAATAAATACGTTTTTAGTAATTCCGTTGGTAATATTTTTTAAGCGTTAAAGGTTAAGGCCTATAAGTAGGAAATCGTCGACGTACGAAATAATAACGTCCCTTAATTAATTGTTGCAGTAAATTGCGTCGTGCGAAATTAATAAACGAATACCTTATTTTGCTAATATTTTTTAATTTTTCTTTCTTAAGCAGTTCCGGCTTATTTTAGGCCGTATACAAAGTTTATTAACTTAATAACTTTCTTAAGGCAGAATTAATACCTATTTATTTTTTAAGTATATATTAAAATAGTTTTTTAATATAAAAATTGCTTTATATAAATATTCTCTTTTAGCTTATTATTAAGTAGATAACGATATAATCGATTTAAATTATGTACTATTTTAGGGCAATAATTAAAAAAATTAAAGTTTTCTATTAAATAGCTTTTGTAATGTTAGCTATTATCTTATTATAGTTAATACCTTTTCGTTAAGTAAATTCCTTAGCGTAAATACGGGCCTTATACATTTTTAACTTTTTTGCAAATATGTACTTTTTTCTTAGCACCTATTTAATACTTACTCGGTACCCGTATGCCTTATCGTTTATAAAATAAAAAGTTCCCCGTTATAAGTTTTTTCTTATTTTTAATAAAAATAGCTTTAAGTTATATTTCGCGTCTTAGGCTTTTTATTACTTCTTTTAGTAACGAGCCGCCGTTTACCATAACATACAGCTTATAGCCGTCTTCATCGTCTATATTAGTTAATAATAAGTGGAAATAAAAGGGGTACGGGTCGAAATAGAAAAGGTACGGGTCGTAATTTTTTAAATTATCGCCTTTTTGGGTTAAAGCCAGCTTTAGCTTACGCATTAGCTCCGGGGCTTCGTCCGGGGTTTCTAGGGCGTATACTTTAGGGACCGTCTTTGTCTGGCGTCTCCTTTTATACTTAATTTACTTGGTTTTCTAGTTCGTATCGTTTTTAAAACGACGTTATCGTTTTTGTTTTTTTACTTTAACGCCTTATTGCTTTTAACGGTGTTTTAAACGTTTTTATACGGGTTACGAAAATAACCGAATAATATCTTTTAAGCGAAAAAGTTATCCTAGTTTTTCTAAATTTTTAGAAATAATAACGTATAATATTATTAGCAGTTTGCCGCTTTTTAACAGCCATATTTTATAATTGTATATCTTTTAATAACTTAACAGCATTTTTTTTATTTTACGGGCAGTTAACATTTTTAATTTAGTTTTATAGTTTTTATCCATTAATATTATACATTTATTACCAAAGATACGAAAGTGACCATTATTAGGCTTATAGAATTTGTTAAATTAAAATACGTCCTTAGAATATTCGATTAGTAATATATTTTTCATTATTGATTACTTCTTCTAGTTAACGGTATACGTTATAGCTTTTATTATACAATGTTAAAAATATATAAATATTCGTAGTTATGTTATAATCGCGCGTATTTCGTTTTAAAGAAATTATATTTTGCGTTCCGTAATATCGTTTTAATACTAATTATAAGCGTTAGAAATTACCTGTTTAATATTTTCTACTACGTAAAAGTTTTCGATTTTTGTTACGCTAAAGTTCTTACCGTTATTAAAATATAAGATTTGTATTATTCGTTTTTTACCTTCCGTATTTGGGGGTAACGTCTCTAAACGCTTAATTATCCGCGTAATATACGTATATAAGCTTGTTTAAACCTCGATTTTAATCTTAAATATATAATATTTCTTATAGCGCGATAAGTCGTTTATAATAAGTTCGAAATAGCTGTTATTTTCCATATTAACAGGTTTAATTAAATTTACATTAGATTAAAAAATTATTTCCATATATGGTATTTTGCTTTAAAGGTTAATAAATAATATTTTCTATATTTTTCCTTCGTCGTACGTTATATAAAGTAACGATTTTACATTATCAGTGTTTAAGTCTATTCTCGTAAACCTCTTATTAGTTTAAAATAATCGTTTAGTATTAAGGTAATAAAGGCGGCGGTGCCAAAAAAATTTTTTTTTTCATAATTTCGTTTATCATTAAAACCTTATCGTTTTTAAGTGTTTTTTAAAAAGGTTACTTTTAAATCGTTAATACCGTTATTTTTCTTACTAAATAGCCTTTCCAACCCGTATCCCTATTAGTAGTTATCGTTTAAGGACTTCGGGCTCTTAATAATAAGCTTTAGTTTCCTATAAAGTCTTAAAAAAAATCCTTTTTAAAAAACGTTAATAATTATTAATTTAATCCTATTAAAGCTAATTAAAGTATGTTTATGTAAGTAATTTCCTTTTGTGTAAAATATCTTTTCAAAAAATACTTTTAATAAGAAATCGTTAATTTATAAGGTATACTTTATTGTAGTTTCGTTTTTTATAAGAACCTTTTAAAAGTTATTTTATAATACCGACAGAAATAGCAGTTATAAACTTTTTACTTATTATGATATAAATTCCTTTAGGCCTAATGTCTAATATTAAATCTCTTTCGAAGTCGCTAATATTGTTAATAATATTAACGTTCGTACTTAAATCTGAAAGTAACTTGTTTTTATCCTTTTCTATAAAGAAGTGTATATATAATAATATAGCGCTGCTTATAATTATCGACTTAATTACTTTAAAGCAGTTAGTTACTTATAGCTTAATGCGCTTAATTATTTATGGCTTAACATAATCGGTTTTTACAATTTCAGGGCGTTTAATCGTTTAAATCCCAGGGCTTTCGGTCGCCTATAGTCGTAGCTTAGGGCAATCGGTTCCCTACGGCTTAAGGCTCTAAATCGCCTGTAGCTTAAGGCGTTTAGAGCTTTTAATTTTTATACAATCGGTATAGTTAACCTCTGCAGCTTTAATTACTTTAGCTATTTTAGCACTTTCGATTATTAAAGTTATTGTGGAATTAGCTTTCTGAATTATCTTATTATATTATCGCATAAGGTCTTAAAGTTATTACACCTTAATATAAGCGTTAAAGGTTTTTCCGTTTGAATGGTATAGGTTTCTCAGGCCTTTAGGGATGAACTGCTCCTCGCTGTAACCACCGCTACGGGCGTCGCTTCGGGGGTTGCGTAAGCTGTTGCTTCGGTTGTTCTGGC
The DNA here is from genome assembly GCA_004155935.1 of Monosporascus sp. GIB2. Lineage (NCBI taxonomy): Eukaryota > Fungi > Ascomycota > Sordariomycetes > Xylariales > Monosporascus > Monosporascus sp. GIB2. The sequence continues at coordinate 29,059 of QJNV01000323.1, read as the reverse complement.
TGCTGTTGCCACTGTTATTGCCCTGACGCTGGCCACCATTCTGACCTCGCTTTCCTTTCTTACCCTTCTTCTCCTTCCATAGCTCAGGGCAGTCCTTCGCCATATGTCCATATTTGCCACAGTTGAAGCAAAGTGGCTGCCCATCTTTGGTTTATACGGGCTTACCATCTTAGGTATTTCCTTTACCCTTCGGGGCGTTATCGGACCGTCCGTTACCTTTCTTTTTATTAAATAGGTTATAAAATTTACTACTAAAGTTATCGATCAGTTACTGGAAAAAATAATCCGTTTGCCGTAATATTAATTAAAAAGTTTTATACCAATTACTAACGCGGTTTTGTACAATAGTATGGAATAAGGTAATTTGTTTTTCTGTTATAAATTATATGTTATAATTTTTTACATTCCGGCAAAACTTTTAAAATTTAATAATAAATTATATTAAATCTTTTCCGTTGTAAGTAATTTTGCGAAAGGTGGTTTTAAAAAAACTTTTACCGAAATTTCCTTATTATTATGCATATCTTTTAAAACGTTTTTAATATTTTCGCAACTTTTTAATACTTATAATTAACTTTAAAGGCGCCTTTTTATAAGTTTTAATAATAGCTTTTATTAAATAGCACTAATTTAATTAACTTAATTTTATTCCGTTTTTGTAACGCATTTTTTATCTTAAAGTTTAAAACGTTACTTTAAAACTTTTAATTAATTTAACCTACTAAATAATTCTTTTTATCCAGAAAAAAATCAAAACGCTTTTAGCGTAGCTTACTATCTTTATTACTAGACTTCTTAAAATTTTTAAGCCAAGGCCTACCTTGTTAAAGTTATTGAAGCTATTAAAACTACTACTGCTAAATAAGCTGTAGCGGGTTTTTTTCTTTTTTAAGGGATCCCTAAACGAATTTTTTTTAAAAAAAAAGGAATTATTTAAATTATTAAAGTTATGACGCACCACTCCCTTTCCCTTAGGTAACTTACTTTTCTCCCTCTTCGGGGAGTTAAGCTTTTATGGATTAGGTTTCTTAATCAACCACCTTTTAAGTTTCGTTTCGCCTTCTCTTAATAAGTTAATTTCCTTTATATCGCTTTTTAAGGCCATAGGTACTTTCTTAAAACCACTTACCTTAATTTTAAATAAGACACTTTTTAACGCTTTTAGTTATATATTAATACTACGCGAACTTTTAAAACTTCGCGTTTTTTATCATTAAAACGTATCTAATAACTATAATATCGCATTTTCGAGCCCGTTTATTATATTACCAGTTTTTCGGTTTTAAAACTTTAGCTTGTCGTTTTGTAAATTTATTTTTTTAACCTTATCTTCGACCTACTAATACTTATCCTTTCGTGCCCTAACGTTACGTCTAATACCGCTTATATTAGTACTTAGAGAAATATAAAGCTTATTTAGGTTATTAATAGTTTGCTATCTTTGGATAAGAGTTCTATATAGGTCGCTTTTCGGCTGCTGAAATGGGGTGCCTTTTAAAAACGCCCCGAAAGCAGGTCTCTTCCCTGCCGCTACACTCAACGTAAGCTCTTATTCCACTTTTTCCTTACTGTAATATTCTTCGTGCTAGGGAACACTCCCATCGTAAGAAAGTCCCTATTATGGAAAAGGGAATAAAAGTTTTAATAGGCCGTTTTATTCAATAAGGAGCTGCCCGGAAATTGTTACTTGTTTGTTATCGTTAACTGCTAAACGATTCGCTTTAAAATTTTACGCTTTTTCCGTTAACTTAATTTTATAAATAATTACTTCGTTTAACGTATTAAGTTACTAAACTAAAAAAAGCTACTATGTTAATAATCACAACAATTAAATGCAGTAACCTGGCGCAAACTATGTGTTGATATTACTTTAGACTAAAAACGTCTAGGCTAAGCTCCCATTACATAGTCAAATCTATGCTCAAAAATCTTCTTCCAAATAAAGGGTGTTCTAGGCTACATTTTACAGCCTAGTCCACCAGCCGTAAGCACCTTAAAGCACTAACTGCCAATATTTTATCCGTTATACGCTATCCTTACAACCTCGAATTCCGAATAATAATAAAAAATATATATATTACTTAAAAGCTATAAATCAAACTTAAACTTTATTTCGGTTTTTAGCTTCTATTACTCCCGTAGCAAAATTATTTAATTTAATTTATTCCCAGCCTTGTCGATATAATTTAAATGTCTTTTTTACCCCGATGATTAAAAGAGCACTTATCGAATATTATAATCATTTTGTTCAAATCGTATATATAAGATGCTAACCTAGTATACGTATTTTTTGTTACAGTTAACTTAGATAGCGTTTTATACTATTTTCCAGATAAGGTTTAGATTAAAGTTGCGGATTTTATTTCCTTTTTCTTTCTATAAGGGTGTAATATTTTCGGGTTATAAAGCGATTAGCTTTAATAATGTATACCATTTATCTTTGGGCTGTTTTTTGTACGAATTTATATATTAAGTTAGTGATATTTATTAATCGAACTTCTTTTTTATTATAGATAAACATAATAGTTTTTAAAGTGGCGCTGTAACGGCCTTATAAGATAACCCCCCAATCCACGCTCTACTCCCTTAACGCGTCACTCCATAACCGCGTTGCGCGTTAATCCACTTCCTAATTCTTTTTTCTATAAAAAGGTTTTTAATAACGTTTTAAACAATTGAAAAAAATTAGCGGTTTGTTTACAAGAATCTGCGCTTTCGAACGATGTATAGCTTTTAGCTTAATTCCGTACAGCGTAAGCGATTGACGAGGTAACGCGTAGGAGATTTCTGCGTTTAACCGCTAAGGGCTACCAGGTTGATAAATGATATATATCACGCCGTATTTAAGTTATACAGACGAAAAAAAAGTTTAATAAAAGCTGTTAAAAGCTATTACGAGTTCAGAAAGAAGGTTTAGCCCATTGAGTTATTATACAGTGTTAATTAGGTTATTCTCTACCGTATTTCCGATTTCGCTTATTCGTATAGCGTTTTTTAATTAATAACGGCAGCTTTAAACGGTTGAGAAAAAGTTAGGTAATTCTATTTTTACGTCATCATTTTGGAATTAAGATTTTTAAGAGTAAAATAATCGATTATAAGCGTTTTAATTACGTTTTCCCTGCTTTTATTAACGTTGAATTCGATCGCTTTGTTTTTAGTAAAAGTTAAAGTTATTAAATGGCGGAATAAAATTATCGTAGACGATATTAGAATGATAAAAATTACAAACAAAAATGTTTTCGTTTTCGATAAAAGCTTTAGGAAATGTATTAACCTGAAGGGTATTTGTAAAAAAAGATAAATTATTGTATTCGCATATATTAATATTAACGGGCGATTTTATTACTATCCGTAATTTTTACCGGCGGGGACGTAAAATAATAATAATTTCCCGATTCGGAAAATACAGCATATGAAAGTTAGTATTTTACCATTTTAAAAAACAGCTAGACGAATACCGAAATCGGTTTAAAATTATTTCGAAAAGTTTTTATTTTTAATATTAAATTTAAAAACTCGAAAAAGTATAGGTTATTAGTAGCTAACGGTTTTAATAGTTATATTACTAAAAACATTATGGTAATATGTTTTCAAAATAAGATTTGTATTATATTTCTACCTGCTTACGTTTTTTATATTTCCCAGTTTTTTGATATAGGTATATTTATTATCTTAAAGTGGAATTATTGTCACTAATTTAGTAAACGTAATTTCGGACTTATTTCCGAAATTATTAATAAAACCGATTTATTTAAGAGTTTTCGCAAGAGTAAAATAGGGTTATAATAATTTCGAAAAATATTATGAAAGGCTGGGAACTAATAAGTTTGCGTTTTATTAATAAGTCGAAAATATTAAATAATAGGGACGTTAGAGAACGGGGGAAGATAGCGGATGTACCCGCCTTAAGATCGATTTTTACTTTACAACGTTTTAAGTTTTTAGCTTAAATAGTTGTTGTAAGTGTTAAACGTTTAAGTTACTTCGAGATTTAGTTTGGATGAAGAGATTCTTAATAGGAATTAATCTAAAATACGGAAATCTTATTATACTTTTTTGTTCTATAAGTTTGCGAAAGTTTCTAACGAGAAAAATAATAAACTTTCCGTTACCGAGGTATATAACAACTAATTAATTATAGCTTTAAAAAAAATAAAGATTAAAACGCGCAAAAAGGTTAAACCGGAGCTAAACAAAACTTTTATAAGGATGATATCGGTTAAAAAGGTGAAGGTAGGGCTTAAGGTTAGTAGGCAAGGACGTTTTAGTAATACTGGGCAAAAATAATAACAAAACGAGTTGTCCGAAAGCGAAAAAAAATAGCGAGAATAATTCGAAATACATTATTGTACGGGGTGATTAGTATGAAGTTAATTGAGTAAGTAGCTGCTAAGATATTTTTATTTACGTTAAAGGGTTATATTATTAATAGTTTAAAAATTGAGTAGAGCGTTAAGGGGGTGGAGCGTGGATGAGGGAGTTATCTTCTTAGGTTTCCGAATTATCTTTATATTAAGGCGAAATTCTATTATTATTATCTTATGGGCGATACTTTGTTTATTTTAAGGTGCAATAGGTATTAATCGATTCAGGTTAATTTTCGTAACGATATTATTAACGAAAATGTATAAATATGTTATTATAGGACAATTTTATTAATACTTATGCAAATTCTTAATCGCTTATAACTTAAATGTTTACGGTTTTACTTAAATCCTTAAATCTGAATCAATTAACCTTTTTAAGACTTAATTTAAAAACGTTATTTCCTTATTTTTTAAAAGCTTTTTTTAAGCGACAATAAAGCTATAATAAGGATAATCAAAAATAACTAAAGTGTTAAAATATGTATAAAAAATATAAATAGATAATAAATAGGGAATAAAGATTTAAGATAAAAAGGTAAATAGGTAAGTATAAGTTATAAATACGAATCGTAAAAATTATAAATATCTAAATAAAGGTTTAAAATCGTAATTTTCAATAGTTCGTAATAATTAATTAATAGATTATTAAATATACCTAGTAACTTTTTTAACGAAATTTCTATATATTATAAAAATTCTAGGAAATTCTATCCGATATTATTAAAAAAGGTGCTACAGATATGGATCGCTTATAATTAATAGCTATTACTATCTAACTTTTGTACTTCTTTACGTTTTAACTTTTATAATTTCCTTTTTTTTAGCAATTTTTTTTATATATTCTCATTATATTGATATTTTTATTTATGTACTTTCTTTTATTTAAACTGTTGAATTAATTTATTATAAGTATTTCCAAATTATATAATTTTTTTAAACGGTAAAACTTTCGTTTTAATATAGATTTTAAGTAATTAATTTAATAAATAAAATATTTTTATATTAAGAATATTAATAATTAGGTTATTATTATTAATTTTAAGATTAAGCGTATTCGAAACCTTTAAAACCTTAACCGTTTTACAGTAATCCGTTGTAATATCTTAATTACTTTTAATATTTTTACGTTTAGTAAACTTATTATTCGTAAAAGAAATATTTATTTACTTTTTATTTTTAATACGGTAATAAACTTTTAATAAAAACTTATAATATTCGCAAACGTTAAAATTCTCTATACCGTCAAGCTTTTATTGTCGGCAGATGTGTTGCACTTGATCTGTGGGCTGGTGTCTTGATTCCTGGTTGCCTACTCATCTGCAACTAGGGGGAGAGAGCAGCTAGATATAGCTGCTTCCTGCTTTGTTCCTGCAATCCTAGGGCCACAAATCCAAGCCTTTTGTTCCCAACAACAAATCCACTGTATCTGCCCACATTTATAAATAAATTGCGTCCTTAATTCGGGTAACCATGTAATTTTGCTAGTTTTAGTAATAAACGTTTTCTTGTATCATTACCTATTACGAATTATTTACGTTTTTCTATACCCTATAACGTTAAACAATCGATCGAAAGTAATCTAACGGCGCCTGTTACCGTAAATACTCTTAACTAATTCTTTAAAGACTATTAGTTAATTATTTTAATATCTTTTATTTCTGATAAAACGATTATTTGCTCTTCCAGTTTATTAATTCCTACGAAAAAAATACTGATAAATTTGCAGGTATATATATAAGCTTAAATTAAATTAAGATTTCTTAAGTATTATTACACTAATATCCATAACATAGTTAATATCTAAAATAATAATAGTATAATTACTGCTTATATGATTTCCAAATCGTTCGAAATAAATTATTATCTTTTATTTTTAAGTTTATATGCTAATTAATAATAAATACTTAAGCTCATATTCATCGCCTTTAGTTCGGGAATTATTACAGGTTAATATCTCAAATAACGAAATATAGATACCAATTTTTAAAAAACTGTTAATATTTATTCTTTAATTGTTAAAATGTTAATTCTTTTAAAATAATCCCGAAATAAATATTATCTTTATCGTAATTATTCGCGCCGGTTTTTTAGGTTACCTTATGGTACATCTCGTCAAGGATTCTAGGTATATTAATAATTTATTTATTTAAATTTTCTGAATACCTAATCTAATATTCTTTAAACTTTACGAAAAACGCCATTATTATATCGAAATATTTGGCGTATGCGGAATGTATCCATTGCTTAACTATATATCAATCCCAAGTTTCATTAAACTTCCCTATGGTAACTATATCCGGTTGATCGAAAAATATAGCTAATTATTTCGAAATAATGAATTCGATAACTCCTAAACGTATCATATACGAAATTCGCAAATTTAACTAATCTTTTTAATGAATATAAACGTTAATAATAAATAATATACCGTTCATATTTCGCTTCGTAAATTTACCTTATTCTAAGTAACTTTATCCTTTTAAGCGCGGTAATATTCGGAAATTACTTTTCGTTTTTTTCGTTTTTAAACTTTAATATATTATATTTGATAATATTTACAACTTAATCCCATTTTACGGCTTTTTCACTGATAATAAAAAATGATAATTAATTTTATAATTTGAGTGTTTATGATAAAATAAAAGGTTTTCGCCTTACTGGCGTTTCGTTCCTTGTAGGAAACTTACCATACATATTATTTAACCGTTGAAATTAAAATACGAAACCTTTTTTTTACCTTTCCAGTACGAATATTTCCGATATAACCACCTTGCTATCAGCGTTACTCGTAATCCTGTTATCGCTGTCCGCCGGGGCTGCTACCAAATTATTAGCCCCTTTTTACCGCGATATTTTATTGAAACGTCCAGCGATTTTATTATCTTATTTACCTATTTATTATTTTTTTGGTAATTTTTTTAAAACGAGAATTTAGCTACACTCTTTATTTAATACTATTTTTAAAAACGTAAGTAAGCTGATTTGTTTTTACTACACCGTAATAATAAATTCGAATTATTTAATTACAAGATATCAAATTAATTAACATTAATTTAAGTTTTTTGCGTTAAACGTTTTTATAGTTTTTTTTATAAATGCGCGCATTATATCGAGGTTTGCCGCAAATGCCACATTTTCGTTCCTTCGTTTTGACCCTTTTAGGACGATAACCTTTAGCTGTTATAAGCTGCATTTTTCTACTATTCCCTTTTTTAGGCCAAGAATGTTTTTTTTATAATAAATATTCTTTTTTCTTCAAAGTGTTTATTTTAAATCTTTCAACGTTTACTTAAAATGTAATTAATTTCGCGGAATTAAATAACTTTGTTTGGAAAAAATGTAACTTTGTACAAAAATAATAAATTACTTTTTATTATAAAATTAACCGATTTAATAAGTTTAAATGAATTACCGTAATTTCTAATTTATTTTTACAAATAACGTTCTTATTTTATTCCTTTTCTTAATATTCTTAAAGGTTGTAGCGGGCGGGAAACGAATGGAACCGGCGGAAGTTACTAAGGAAACGGTCGGAATAAATATAATTAAAGAAATTTCGAACGTAAAAAAAACTTTATTAATATCGAATAAAAAGAAACTAATTCCGGCAAATTCGGATTTAATATTATCAGACGTTATAATAATATTAAACGCGTCGTAAAAGCCGGCTACGAAAGTTTCTGTAATAATATAAGTATAATAACGTTATATTAAATTTTCGATATATAACAAATAAACGCATTTTAAAAGAAAAAACAAAATACGTTAAAGCATAAAAGTTATACGAAAAATGCGTAAGTATATAAAATATAATAATATCATAATTTTCGTAGCCGTTAAAATAAGAAAACTTTGTGATTTTTTCGTACGTAATCAATTATATTAATCGAAATATTAACCTTATTTTAAATTTAATTCGTTCGTTATTTGATTATTATGCTTTAATATAATTTTCTAACCGGTTACTAATAATAGGTTATTACGGAATTAAACGTTAATATAATTTTTCCTTACCATAATAAAAAATAACGGTATAACTTAATTTTAAAATTTAATAATTTAAATAATTATAATTTATTTAAACTTTTTACGTTTTCCGGTATTAATAATTGCAATATCTGTTACCATAAAAAACTTTATTTAAAATTTAAACTTATCGAAATTATAAATATCTTTTTTATAATGCCGTATTTTACGATAATAACTCGAATAAGCTTAAACTATTTACGAAATACTTTTAAATTTTCGCATAGTACCTTTTAATAATCCATTTTTCCGATTTAAACGCGTTACGTAAATAATAAATTCGCCATATTTTCAATATACTAACGCTGGATAAAAATCGCTTACGTATTTAACTTAAGGATTTAGTCGATAATTAATTTCTTTCCAGTCGGCGTTAATTTTCGCGTTTTGTATATATAATTACTTCGAGACAGTGTACCGGTATATCGTATCTGCACAATAAAACGGGCAACTTTATATATAAAACTAAATATCGCATAACTAAGTTTCGGGTCTCGTTTTTTAAGCTAGATAATTAGGTTCATTCTCGCTTTTTTTATAAAGCGTTCTATATTATTATTATTAAAAAATGAATAATTAAAGTTAGGTAATTAAAACATGTCAAAAATTATCCAGCTTATTTGTGCATCTAGATTACTTATATGGTACGTTATAATATTTAAAAAGAATTTACCGGGTTATAAACATTATTTAAACCTCTGATAATATAATAAATAATACCTGTACGTTATATATTAACTTCGAATTATTCGTATCTTACGTAAAATTACTTTTAAACGCTTTTTACACCATTTGTATTTATTTTAAACTTATAAAATATAAAAATATATTAACTAAACAACCTTTTTCCAACCGGTTGAACTTTTCGAATTATTGTAATAAGTTTCGCCGGATCGTTAATTCGGCTATTTAAATTACTTCTGTAACGGGATTTAAGTAATTATCAAAAAGTCCCTTCGTTACAACTAAAAAAATGCTCGTAAACGTAATTATATTCTACGTTTATAATTTAAATAATAATTTTCTATTTAATTATATAGGCGTTTAAAAATCATTTAACAGTTTATACTAATTTCGTATTTACTTTATATTATACCTTTACTTACTCGAATAATTACACTGGTTTTTCCTACTCTTTTCGAATTAAAACTTATCCGTTATTATATTAAATACCTTTTTTAATCCCACGTTTAAAAAGGCCGTTTACTAAACCTTTTAAAGAGCATTCGAAAATCTTTGCATTTAATTCCGAAGGGGGTTTTTTTTTTACACGATAATAAGTTAAAAAATATGTCAAAGGCTGCACTTATACGATCTACACTTAATTACCGAAAAGGAATCAGCTTTCTAACTTAAAAGAAAGGAAAAAAAAGATCTAAATTCTGTATACGCGGTAAAATATATAACGCGGTGCTAGCGCTACTTAGCAACAGCTCCAGCTGGTGCTCTTAATAGGGCTCTATACAGCTCTATCATGAAAAATAACAGTTATTTCGGTTTTATTCTATGTAACCTTTCGCGTTATACAAAGGATTATTTCTTTAAAATTAAAAGTGAAATATAATAAAGTTTATATCCGTATATTACGTAGATAACCAAGCGTGTAGAAACGGTTTTAAAAAGTAAAAAGTTGTAAATTTTACGTCTAATCGGCGATAAGGGGTTCGGTATAACTATGATCGAAAAGTTATATGCAATTAAAGATATCGAATTAGTGATTTCCAACTCTTATAACCAATATTATAATAGGTTTGTAAAGCATGGTATTTAATTTTTATAAGATGAGGCGTGTCCAACTTTCATGTAAATAAAGATACCGATATGATTTTAGAACCTAGTGATAAAAGTTATAACGCATATAGTTAATAGGATCGAACAGTTAATAGTGAAGGATAAAATACTAATTAAGTCTTTTAAGAGCGTATTCGAACTTAATAAGTTATATAAACTTGATAATAGTTACTTTCGAATCCTGGGCAGCAGGTATACAGTTCTGATCGATGAAAACTATAAAACTAGATCGGAGAAGCTAGCAGCCCGTAGAACCAAGAGCATATTACTAAGGTATTAAGAGATACATAATTATAAAGTGTAGCTCTTAAAGGGCGATAGGTTATTTATAACACTTTATATTATTATCTATAAGGACCTGAAAGAACTGGGATAACTCTCTAACCCTAAGAAATTTATCCGATCGCTTTCGTAACCTGTATAAAAGCGTTTAAGATACCGTTAGAAGTAGGGTATCGGAGTGAAAAACAAAGACTGCAACGTCGTTTCGGAAGACGATACGAACAAGGAAATTAAGTAGGTTAAGCGTAAAAGGGGACGCCCGAAAAAACGGTCCCTAAGTTGTACATTATAAAGGCTTTAATAAAGCCTTCAAGCTGATGCGTAAATTAAACCTAGCTTTAACTTAAAAGGGCGATAATTACGGTTTGTATGTTTTCTATTGTATTCTATTATTAAAAGATAATAATAATTTTTAATAGCTTTAAAGATGTCGAATATGGTATTCGAAACGCTAACAACTACTAACAGATAGTTAATATATTAAAGGATAAGTAAAATAAAATTTTTAAAAACTTAAAATATATTAACGTGGCCAGATTATCTAAAGCCTATAAGCTATTTATAATGACGGACGACGGCTCGTCTTTAAAAGAACTTATAGGAGGCTTAAAACGAAAATTATAACTTAAAGTACTTTTTATAAAAATTAAAAAAAAACCTTTTACGTAAAACATTTAAGTTTACACCTTTAAACGAATGAGCCAGTAAGTACTTAATAAACGCCAAATAAATGTTAAAAAATTGACACGTTTATAAGAAAGCTAAATAAGTATAAGGCTCGTATTTACGCAAAAGGATTTACTTAATGTAAAGAAAGTAACTATAATAAAACTGTAGTAAATATCGTAAAAACTATGTAGTAAAAACCTTTAATGGCATTAGTTGTCTACTTAAGTCAATATATACTTCAAATCGACTTTATTATTACGTACTTAAGTGACAATTTAAAAGCAAAATATTTATATAAAGTAGTTTCCTATATTTAAGGAATATTTTGATACGTACCCGAAGAATAAAAAGGCGTATCGATTTTTTTCTAAAATAGTTATAAGTTGATAAACCCCTTATACGGTATAAAGCAAGCGGGAATTGCTTAATAGGAAAAAGTTAAAGAAATATTTATGAAATAAAGCTTCCGCTTATTAATTTCCGATAATGCAGTTTACTTTAACCTAAAACGAGAAATTTTATCGCCTTATACGTTAATAATTTTTTGCTTTTTGAGACTAATAAATAGTACCTTAAAGTCGTTACTAAGAAAAATGCCTAGAACGTTCCTATCAAAAGCTTAGAAAACGCGGACTGATACCTAGGTGTACGAATTATCTGTTTCTGGTCGACTGGCAACGTTAAGCTAAACCAACAGCAGTATATCGAAAAGTTACTAAAATCAATCGGTTTAAATATTATACGAAAGAAGCTTACACTGCTTATTAAAAATTATTTAAAATGTATAGTAAAATATAATGGTAAGATTAATAAGAAAAGTATGGTCAAATATATAAGTATAATAAAAGAAGTCAACCTTTTTACTTATAATAACAAATTAAATATAAACTTTATAACATTAACTTGAGCAAGGTTTAAAAGCAAGCCATCTTTTAAAATACTAAAAATATATTAAAGAGTTACTATAATATTTAAACGGTACTTCAAGCCTATCTTTTAAGTACCGGAAGTATAACGATCTAAAGTTATTCAAAGCTATAAATATAAGTTTTATGGATAACAATAAGTTAGCAAAGGCTACGAAAAGGTACGTATTATTTATAAATAAAAACGCTCGTATTATAAACTTCGAAGTTATAAGGCGTTATTACGAAATATATCAGAAAAGCAAAGTACGCAAAAACCGGTATAATAGCAACAAAGGTAGCCGTGATTAAAAAGTTCTTTATGAAGCTAGGGCGTATGCCTAACGGTTTTATCCAAATTTTAAAGGATAACATAGGTGCATTTATATAGGTAAAAAAATATAAATATTACAGAGGAAACGTTATATTCGAATTAAGTACCATTACGTACGCTAGAAAAAAGAAAAAAATATAAGATAAATTAAAAAATTAAGATTTAATCCCTATACAAATATTTTTAGTTTTTAATTTTTGAACCTTTTCGGATTTGCTAGCCGTAGCTACCTAGCGCAAAAAGGCGTGTCGGTAATTAGTGCTTTTAGATATTGCCGGCTGGTCGGCTTTATGGGCCCAGACAGCAGGATGCTGCCCAGGACCTTCTTTGTTTACAGACAATGCTTTGTCCACTACTCGTATATATAAGAGCAATTGCCCACGGACTAGATTAATCCTTTCCTAAAATAAGATAGAGAACTTATAAAGCGCTACGCTAGATTTCTGCATTCGATCACTGTGACTACTAATATTAAAAAGAAAAAAAAAGTCCTTACGAATCTCCGGGACGAAAATTTTAAAAGAAAAGAATAGTATTATAATTCAAACATTTTTAACCTTCGCAAACGTTTAAAAACAAGGATTCCCCAAATCGGGTTATATAAAAGGTTACGTAACGGAAGATTATTGGGATAGCTGGCGAGTCCAGCAATCTAGGAAAATAATAGAACATATCTTAAGTATATAAATATACTTAATAACACACCTATAATTTAAATAACTTTAACTTATAATCACAACTTAATTAGCCATATCAACTTTTATTATTACTTAAATTACCCGATATGACTACTAATATAAACCGTATAACTTAGGTTTAATAGTTGGTTAAACCCCTAACCGTTATATGAAGAGTTTCTCAAGTTAGTTTTATATAACCCATTTACTTTTATCAAAATTAAAATTTCTAAATGGTCCGGAAATGTCCTATATTTATTCCTTGTCGTGTTTATCGTTAGTAATATCAAAAGGTAACTTTTTGAGCAGTTTTGTATATTAAAACATAATATTAAAATATTCCTTAAATTTTAATAATATTATTAAATAAAAACTTTAAACGTATAACGGATAAAAGCTTAACAAGTTACTAAACCTAAATCGTATTGTAAAAACTAACGCAATATTTAAAATAATAAGTATATTTAATAATATTAAATAATCAAAGATAATTTAAGTAATTAAATTATAGTATAAACTGGTATTAATTAAACTATAAGGAAGTTACTGACTATATCTGTATATTCAAAATATGTCCTATTATTTTCCTGAACCCCTGGATTCGCCAGCTAATCTGTTACGGTTTGGTCAAACCGTAGAGCTCTTATACAGCTGTAAGCACTAGAATAGTCACCACAATTACGATCGTTTCACCCATCTTTTGTCCTAGTGGCGTGACGGTATGGCGCAGCCATAACACTATCCCAATAATCCCTGGCTCGCTGCGTTTGGTAGCTATATTAATAATCCCTGGATTGCTGGATTCGCCAGCTATCCCAATAATCCCACGTCACGTGACCCCGTACGTGACTCGTATTGGGAAATCTCTGTTTCTGACCGTCTGTGGGAGGCCAAAAAGGTGTTTGGATCATAACAACCAGGTAGCTAATGGCGTATCGAACTTTACCTTACCAAAAAAACCCCTGGAAAAAAGATTACAGGAAAGAAGACGGAATAAACTCGACCGATTAATCCAAACCTAAAGCGGGCACCTGTAATGGCCCTAACGGTACCGGCGGCGTCACGAAAAAGAAGAAATATAGGATTCCAAAAACTCAGGCAACTAAACGAATAGGTAAGGGGCGTAACACCTTTCGGAAGTAGAGTTACGTCGCGGATAGAACGCAAAAAACCGACATAATCATAAAGTCGCTGGAATATGCGGTAGGGGCAACGCGGATCCTCTTAGTAAGGACTGCGAGGCGAGATTTGGGCAAGCTTGCTACCACTACGGGTCGGCCATAAAAGTACACAAGGACTTGGAGACGATAACTTGTCACCCCGAAGCCGTTATCACGAGGCACCCCTTTCCCCGTCTTTAGGCGAGTGCCACTTTCACGGCGCAATGGACCGGGAGATACTGCGCATGCGCAGAAGGTCGAACCCGTTGTTTTGATATTGTGGATGATTGTAATAGTTACGCAACGATCTATTCAACTTTGTCCTCCGCGCAGAAATGCCACTCCGAGTCACTGCAGCCAGCTAATCGGCTCATGTATATTTACATCGCTTTGTGTTGCCAATCCGGTTCTCTAGCCATGGCTGAATTGTGGAAACCACCGTCTGACCGGAAACATGATCCCTCGTCTCACTGACGACTTAGAAGAAATCACAGCAGATGAAGTCATTCCCACCGGGGCAAACCGGATCTAGAAATGTTGGCGCAGTCAGCAAACCTGCCTCTCAAAAACCAGGCGCATCCAAAAGCAGTCTTACTAGGCAGAATATCCCCCGAGCACCCGTTCCGCCACGTGCAGCCTGTGTCGCTGCCCATGCTGGGGCAGTTGTTAAGGACGTAGCAGCCCCAGACGTTGTCCGGGTCGTTCGGGCAGGGCCAGTCGCCGCTGCTCCCCTGGACCGCCGTGCCGCCCCATTGGTTGCTGCACGCGTCGCTGTCGAGACAGATGCACAAGTTGTCGTCGTAGCTGCCCGAGCAGCGCCCGCCGACGGCGGCGAGAATGGGGGCCGGGAGGAGGAGGAGGGTGAGAAGCTTCATATTGACTGCCACCGTTTTTTCAGATGGTGGTGCTGTGTTGTTGGAAGTTGTTCTCCAGCTGTACAAGTATGGCCTGTCCGAGTCAGGGACGTCCGTCTGGGATGGGTGAGAATCCCCAGCATATTTATTCCCGGCCACCTCTTCTGTTGCCAGGCCGCATGCCCTTCAGAGTCTGGCCCATTGGTGCGCCGTATATCGTATTTTACTCCTCTTCGTAAGCATCATGCTTTCTTGCAAGTAGATATTGCATCAGTTTTTCAGCCATCTTTGAACCTGGTGGCATGCCATGACCTACCAGCCTCTCATCTCGAATGATTGTTCTCCAAAGATGCTTGGCATACTCTGCCCTTATCCATACCTGTGCAACATGCGAGGTGGGTGGCCTCTCAGCTTCAGCAGTCCTGCCATAACTGTCTGGTTGAAAGTTCGATTACTGGGCAGGGATTTCCGCAGAGATTTGCAAGAGTTGTGATTGTGGAAGCCACGGTACCCAATAGAATCGCTCGAGGGACTTGTGGAGATGTACCGGCGCTCTATTTACCCCAAAGAGGCTTTTCAACACATTTTTGTACATAAGCGAGGCTCCGATTCTGCGGACTTGTATCGTCTCATCTATCTCCAGGTCCAAAAGCTCCATCAGCCCCGGGAACTCTTGATTGGCAGATAAACGTACAGGCTATTATTATGGTGCTAGGGGTAATTTTTATTGGACGTTAGGTATTCTAGCTAGGAGACCCACTTACCAGTAACCTAAACCTTAGGCTAGCGTATTTTACTACTACTTTGCGGTAATCCCTTTACTTATATTTCTGTTAGCTAGCTGGGGGTTACCTTACTAAAATCAGGCCCCATTTTTAAGGTTAGGACTGCACCTACGGCGCAGCCGTGGCTAGCGCTTCTGATCAAGAAGTAGCTGCAAGGGTTAAATATATTAACTAAACTGTTATGACACAACTGGTCGGACCTCGGAAAACGGTCTCTTGGCGAACCGTAAAACAGGATCCAAGTGGGTCAATCACGTGACTTGGATTCATAAAGATTCAATGAATCCGGTTAAAGCCATGACTTGGATTCATGGGGATTCAATAAATCCAGTTGAAGCCATAACTTGGATTCATGGGGATTCAATAAATCCAGTTGAAGTCATAATAAGATATATACGTTCGTTATTACGTAATTAGATAACAACAACTTTTAATACAACTTCGTTACTTAAGATACCCTTGGTATTACGAAATGTAACTAAGTTATCTTATTACTTTATTGCTTAGATTCTTACAGTACTTTGCCAACATAAATCCGTCGACTTAGGTTTAATAATTAATTAATTAACCTAGCCGTTATACGTTAAAAACTTTTGTTCAGTAATACCGTTAAACTTTAAGTAATATCCCGATAATATATTTACTAGCAAGCAACCCGCTTATAAGGTCCCCAGGGATAATAATATGGATTCGGACGAAAAAAACCAGACCCCCGCCTTAACCAAAAAAAAAATCCTTCGGCGTCTAAACCTTATGAACCAACGCATCAGCCAACTCGAGCGTAATAATGCGGAGCTTATTTTAACTTTCCAGGTTACGCGAACTTTTATAAAATAGGCCTAATAAACTCCAAAAAAGGTAACGATCCAAATAAGACCTAGCAAAAAACCAAGAAAAATTCTGAAACCCCTTAAACCTAAACCTTTCGATAAAACATCCATTAAGTTACAGCTATTTCTTACATAATGCCGAGCATATTTCGGGTATTTTCCAATACGACTTATTACCCTAACGCACGAATCGAATTCGCAGTAGAACGACTTTTAGGACATACAATTACTTAATTCGAACCCGTTATGCGAAAACATATTACTATGCCCCCGGAACAGCAAAATGTGGAAATAGTACGAGTTTATAATAACTATAAAATATTCGAACAAACCTTACAAAAGGTTTTTAGGGTAATAAATAAGAAAAATAAAACAAAAATAAGTATTTAGCAATTACGATAAAAAAAATCTGCCTCCAAATACGGTATTAAATTTATCTAGCTATCTTTAAAACTTAACTAAGGATAAAAAACCTTAATAACTCGTTTTTTTAACGGCCTTAAAAGAAAAATACAAAAAGAATTATTTAAAAAAAATCGACCACAGTATTTAACCAACTATATTACCAAAACTATTAAGATTAACGATCGATAATACGCTTAACGAATACGGAACACCAAAAAAAAAACCGACAATAAACCACGACATCATGCTAATACCAGTACACCCCGACGACAAAATACCGCATACGGAACGGAACCCGGACCTATGGAAATCGGAGCGGTCCAGAAAAAAAAGGATTAAAGTAAGGTTAAGTACTATAATTGCAAAAAAATGGGATACACGGCAGCACGATGTAAGGAACCTAAACAGTCAGGAAGTTGGACCCTAGTACCGGAAGGACGACTTATTAAACCATACGGCAAACCTTTTAATTTTAATAACAAAACCATCGCTATGATACGATAAGGAATAATTCCATCAAAAGGAAAATTACTTTTACGAAAATAACAAAAATAACGACAACGACAAAAAATATGGACCCTAAAAAAATAGCTATAGGATTATCAGGGGTGGACGGAGGCTGTCTATCTAGGAACGCCCAACCGTTACGGACGAAAACATGCAATACACTGTCGACGACCAGAATGTCCTACTTATAAAGCATAGAAATAATCCATTTACCGACGAATTACACGTATAACATAAGAAAGATTTGATTTCCCTAACAAAACCGGGAATAACAAAAAGGATAAGCAATAATATCGACATCTTAAAATTATCAGCACGCGAAAAGATATCGACCAAAAAATAGCTAAGTGGAGCTGGCCAACGGGCGAGCGCTGCCCTTAAGGAGACCCCTTTTGTTATTATAAATGGTGCACCTACGATCCAGGAAACGAGGTAGCTTTGGAAGGACGCGATCTATCCATACGATAACTAATTGCGGACCTATACTTATAATTATCCGTCACTATGGACTTTTAGGAACGGAAAGAAATCCTGGCCGATTTGGAACAAGCCACTAAAAACTTATGGGGAATTAACGAGAATATTCCCACTTAGGAAGCCACCTATGCAATGGAAAAACAGTTCACATAATGGGATCACGAGATACGGCGACAAGCAGAAAAAATATTGCAGCTGGAAAAAAATATTTAGGCGTAAAAAATTTGCCACATACAGCTTTAGGAAAACGTCGAACGATATGCTACACGCATTAATATATTAAAACCACAAGTTAAATAACAATATTACTTTATTAAACAACTTCGAAATTAAACAAAAGATCTTCGGAAACGAGCATATCGGTTGGAATAACCCCTAAAAGGACCGAGCCCCCTATAGGAGAGCCGCAGGGAGGCGAGATTTAAAGGAGGCAGCAAGAACTTCCAAAAAAGGCTCTAGCAATAATAGGAAACGAAGAAAACCCCATTATATTAAAATTACGAATAAGGACATATTAGTATACCGCTATAGTGGATAGCGGAACTTTGGGAGGTAACTATGTTACACTTAAAATAATTAACTAATTCAAACTGTTATGGAGATACAAGAAAAACCTTTATATTACGAATATAACCGAAAGTTAACCATTTTTTTATAATAACGGCAAAATCACACGCGAAATTAATTACCTCGATACCGTTATATTAAAACGACATATAACTATTAATTTCGACATTATACCGTTAAGGAATTACGACATAATCTTAGGAGTAACATAATTACGCCAGTATAACCCCTTAATTAACTGGACAACTAGTTAAGTAAAATTTCTTTTACAGTCCAGCGGCAAGTAACAAAAAAAACAAAGATCTTAACGTTCGATCGAAAATAGCGACGAGTGCCGGTATAAGGACACGACAAAAACCTTACCACCCATAGGGAAGAAATATAAAAAAGAGAAAAGGTACTACAGGAAAATTCGACGCATTATTGCCACCATCAAAGCAAAATTACGGCAACTAAATGACGAATTACAATAACCAACCCCGGAATCAAAAGAATTAACCAACATACCACCATAATACCACAAATACAGAAAACTTTTCAGTAAAAAGCTCGAAATAAAACTACCAAAACATAACGAATAAAACCATAAAATTATCCTTAAAAAAGGAGCATCCATTAAGTTTTACCTTATCTATAATCTTAATAAAACCGAATTACACGTACTTCGAAAATATCTAGAAAACCGACTTTAAAAAGGATAAATTCGTTCGTTTAAATTACCTGTTAATTATCTTATATTTTTCGTACTTAAAAAAAACGGCAAATTACGATTAGTTATGGATTATTAATAATTTAATAATATTACTATTAAGGACTAAACGTTATTACTTTTAATTAACGAAATAAAAAATTGTTTTCATAAAGCTTAATAATTTACCGCTTTCGACTTAAAAAATGGGTATAACTTAATTCGGATTAAAAAAGGCCACGAATGGAAAACGGTGTTTCGAATTAAATACGGTTTTTATGAATACCTTATTATCCCAATAAAACTTATTAACGCGCCCGTTATTTTCTAGTGTATAATTAATTATGTATTCCGAAAATATCTTAACATTTTTATCGTATATTACCTCGATAACATTCTTATCTTTTCGGAAACCCAAAAATAATACGAGAAATATGTTTATAAAATATTACAATTACTCCAAAATACCAACTTACTGGTTAACGCGGAGAAAAGTTAATTCCATACTTAAAAAATCGATTATCTCGGCCACATTATTACTTTCGGACATATTAAAATAAACCTTAAGAAAATCGCTGCAATGCTTAATTAAACATAACCTACCACAATTAAAAAGATACAAAGCTTTCTCGGATTTGTTAATTATTATCGAAAGTTTATCAGAAATTTTAGCCGAATAATAATACCCCTTAATATTTTTATACGAAAAGAACAAAAATTTTAATAAACGCTAAAAACGGAAAAAGTATTTAAATAGCTAAAAAAAATAATTACAAGTTAATCAATATTAATTATATACGACCTTAAACGCCTAATAAAGCTAAAGACCGATACGTCAAATTACGTTTTGGGCGTAATAATCGGATAACAAAACGATTAAGGTATTTTACATTTAATCGTTTTCTTTTCATATAAGTTACAAAAACCCGAATTATAATACGCCATCCCCGACAAAAAGTTTTTGGCTATTATTAAAACATTTCGCGAGTTTAAATATTTCCTTAAAAGCAATTAACATCAGGTTAAGGTTTATACGGATCATAAAAATTTTACTTGATTTACCACGACCAAAAAACTTACAGTACGATAATTTCGTTATGCTAAAAAGCTAGCAAAATATAATTTTATCGTTATCCACCGTAAAAACTCCGAAAATGGTAGGCCCGACATTTTTAACAAACGACCCGATTACGAAAAAAAAATATACAAAATTAATTACGTAATATTTAATATTACCACAAAAGGTTACTTACGCTTACGACAAATCGCAACAATACGAATAATTACCGGAGATATATATCAAAAAATTAAATAATATAACGATAACCTACCAAAAAAAACTAACAAAATATAAGTTCCAAAAGAATACCGAAAAAACTTAGTACGAAAAATACATAAATATCTTTTATATAGATATCCGGGAATCTATAAAACCTTTAAACGCTTTTAGCGTATATATTTTTTTCTCAAAATAAAAAATATAATACAAAAAGTTCGGCGCTAATGCGATATCTGCAATAAGGTAAAAGTACGACGACATAAGTTATACGGAGAACTACAATTATTACCAGTTGCAGGGCGACCATAAGATTTTATTACTATGGATTTCATTATTAAATTCCCCTTATCAGAAAATCCAGCTACGGGTATATATTACGATAGTATTTTTGTAATCGTTAATCGGTTTACAAAATTTTCTTACTTTTTACCTTATAACGAAAACACAAATACTAAATAAATGGTATATATTTTCTTTAGAAACATTTTTAGAATATACGGATTACTATACGAAATTATTTTAAATCGCGGAACGATATTCGCTTTTAAATTTTGGCAAAACTTAATAACTTAAATTAACCTAAATTACAAATTATCTAACGCCTTTCGACCTTAAACAGATAAACAAATAAAACGATAAAATTAAACGTTCGAAACATATTTACGATATTACATTAATTATAAACAAAACGATTAAGTTAAAAAATTATTAATAGCATAAATAACTTACAACACCAGTTATTACGAAAGCATCAAAACCACCCCGTTTATAGCCAATTTTGGATTTATTCCTAAAATTTATAAAAAGTTACAAAAAGAAAAACCATTTAATGTTAAAATAATCCTTACGTCAAAATAATTTAAATAATTATACCAAAAAATAAAAATAAAACTTAAGTTCGTACGAGAACAAATAAAAAAATATTATAACCAAAAACGGTTAAAAGGATTAACCTTTTCAAAAAGAAAAATAGTTTACCTAATTACTAAAAATATCCAAACAAAACGACCTAGTAAGAAACTTAACTTTAAATATATCGGTTCTTACAAAATCGTTAAGAAAATCTCAAAAAATAATTACTAATTAAAATTTCCACCTAAGGTTAAACTCCACCCAATTTTCCATATGTTTTTACTAAAGTTAACAGCGGACACCATAAAAATACGTACCATATCAGACGAAGTAAAAGTGGAAAAGGAAAAGAAGTATAAGGTAAAAAGAATTCTAGGATCCAGAAAAATCGATAAACTTACCTAATACCTAATTAAATGAACAAGATATCCGGATTCGGAAACCTCTTGGGAACCCGCTAAAAATCTTATAAAATCCTAACGGTTATTAAAAAACTTCCACCAGCGGCGCCCAAAATAACATCCCAATTAATACCACTAATAAAAACATACCCCAGGCTATCCTTATCAGGAAGGCCTTACGCTATAGCAGCTTCAAGTTTGGCTGTTATGCGAAATTTTTCGTCCTTACGCTCCAAATCCTTAAGCTCGTCCAAACTCTCCACGCCCTGGCGGATTAATTTAATACCTTTCTTTCGCAGAAAAACTTGTTATTTATTTATACGAATCAAACGCGCGATTTGCTCGGAAATTTCGGATATCTTATTTAGCAAATCCTTACGAAATTTAATAAGGCGATCGGCAACCGCTTATCTTTCTTAATCTAGGTAATTTTTAACGCGATTAATGCCGTTTAACTAAAAAAAAAGAACCGCAAAGCTATCATAGCGACGGTTGTAATAACGAACGTACTATTCGTAACGTTTAAAATCTTCGATCATAACGCACCGCGTCCCCTTTTTAAAATAAGGAGTACAAGGCATAACGTCGAAACCAAATTTGAGAATATAACAAGTAAAGGAAGTAACGCTTTCTTTTTAATTAGGACGATTACGGGGTTTACGGTTAGGAACGCGACCGGATATGGTGAAAAAACGGGAACACTCATTAAGGAAAAAATCTTCGAGGCGAAGATTTGGAGAAACGGGGATCGTGTTATGACACAACTAGTCGGATCTCGGAAAACGGTCTTTTGGCGAACCGTAAAACAGGATCCAAATGGGTCAATTACGTAACTTGGATTCATAAGGATTTAATAAATCCGGTTGAAGCCATAACTTAGATTTATAGGGATTTAATAAATCCAGTTAAAGCCATAACTTGGATTTATGGGGATTTAATAAATCCAGTTAAAGTTACAATAAGATATATACGTTCGTTACCACGTAGTTAAATAACAGCAGCTTTCAATACAACTTCGTTACCCAAAATACCTTTAGTATTACGAGACGTAACTAAGTTATCTTATTACATTATTGCTTAGATTCTCACAGTACTCTGCCAACATAAACCCGTCGACTTAGGTTTAATAGTTGGTTAATTAGCCTAGCCGTTACATAAACCTCTTTAAAAAAAGCTTTATAAAAATAACAAACCTAAATCGTAAAAACCACCGATTAGTTATCGTGTTCTAAGATACTAGGTATAGTATCTATCGTACGAATTATATCGTATAATAATTTTTGTGTATTTGGCTCAGCCTAGAAAATATAGCTTAAACCTATCCGTATCTTGCATAAAAATAACAAAACCTTTAAAATAGGGCCTAATAGTAAATTATAAATTTTTTCGCTCCGTCTGACACGCTTTTATAAATTTTTATTATTACTGTTACGACGTTGAACGTCTCTTGGTCTGGGTAAAGTATTTTATTATTGCACGAAGAAAAAGGGAAGAAAATTATCTAAAAGGTACAAAATACCCCCGTATATAAAGCGTTACTTTAGTTAGGTGGAGCCGCACGGTTAATGCCATAACAATAACCTCCTCTTTTTAAGGCAGTTATCCTTAATTACCTAAAGAAAAGAAAAAGATTAATTTTATCCAAGGTTAGAACTTTAAGCGTATTATAATACATTGGGTCTTTTATAACATTATAAAGTTAATATAACGGTATGTTAAAACGGCCAAAATAAGGCCGATATAATAACGCGGCGCCGTACGTATTAGGGGGGGAAAGTATAACACAATTTCCGATACGGAAATAGTGATATTATGATACGGGATTAATTGATCTAACAAAATTTAATAATATTACTTTTTCACCGCTTTCGCGATATAAATACCAAATACCTTTTTACATTTTGTTTCTTAAGTACGTCGTATTATTAGTATTATAATATTGTTTCGCCCGTTATACGTTTACTTTTTTTTTTTTTTTTTTTTTTTTTTTTTTTTTTTTTTTTTTTTTTTTACGTTTTTAAACTTTATTTAATAATTACTGTTTATTAACGTTACGACATTTTCTTATTCGTATATTACTTACACCGCGCTTATCCGCGTTAAACGGCTTTATGTAATTTCTTTTCGTAGTATTATGCTTTATTACGACTTTAATATTAATAAATTAGCGGTATTTCGTTACCGTTTCGCGTTTATTACAACAGCTAAATATATGTTTTATTTTACGCGTTACAAAGCTTATTAATTAATACATTATATGCGTTATAATATTAACGTTATTTTTACACGCTATGATTATTATGTTAACCTTTTAACGCGTAACAGGCGGAAAATTTATAAAATAACTTCTTAAACCTAAAAGTCTTATTTAATTAGGTTACGTATTATTTTCACGTAAAGTATAGCACTAATGGCGCCGTTATCTTAAACGCTAATAATAACCCAACTTACAAATACGCGGAAAGTTTCTGTAAGGAAATTTATGGAGTAATATCATGTTTTTACATTATTTCCGAAACGGCTAAAAAAACTTACCGTATCGCTTTCAGTATAACGGGCGGGAAAAAAAAGTTAATTTTAAGTTTTAAACCGTAATTACCCCTTTAATATTTTTATAAAAAAGTAAAATTAATTACGTTATATAAATTACTATTTAATAGGCTTTAATACAAATTTATTATTCTTATCCCGCGGGTAACGCTGGAAATATAGTAATATAGTTATATAATAATAGCGCGATATTATTATTAAGGTAATAAAATAACGCTCGGATCGCCGCCTTAAAAAAGGAAACCAAATACCGCCTAGGTGCCGACAATAAGAGATATTAGCTATAAGCGTTAACTAAAAGTATTTTCTATAACGAAATAAATATTACGGTTTTTACCGCCTTAACTGCCGCCCAGGCGGCCGTTAATATTACGATGTTCTCTTTAAATCTTAACGACTTTTAATTATCGTATCGCTATTATGGCGCTATATTTCTTTTTCGGGATAAGTTTATTATTATTATATGGTCGTTATAATGGCGCGTTATTATCTGGCCGCTTATTTTTGTACTAGTTATTTATAACGCTTTAAACTCATATTTTCTTTATTTTTTTTAATTTTAATATAATATAGCTATTAGCGTAATAGCGCCGCGGCGTTAACGTAAAAAAGCTTCTTTCTTTTTTTCTACGTTCTGTATTATTTTTCGTTAAAGTTTTAATAATACCTGAAATTAGTTAAACGGCCTAAATTTATAAAAGTTATTTTTATGAAAGTTGAGTGTGTTTAAATCGTATGCTCGAAAATTTACAGCTGGTTTCTAAGTGGGTCGGTATGAATACGGTTATTTAACTTTATAATAAAAATTATATTTAAAAGTAAGAATTTTTTTTAAATATTATTTAACCTTTTTTAAACTATTTTCGTTTGTAGCGATAGCGCTTTTTATATGTATATCTTATTTTTCGTTTATTATACTTTATTTTAAAAGGCTTTATTAGTAATATTAAAGTAGAAATGGATAAAAGATTACGAATAACTCATATTAAGTTAATAACTTTACGGTTATAACGTTAAAATAGATTTTTATAATAATAAAAAAGCTTGTTTGTTTATCGCTAAACTTATTATTAAGCCTATCTAACTTTATATACCTTATATTAACCTATACGCGTTTTTTCTTTTGTGAACGTATCGGCGTTAGTATAATATCAACTAATCTATTTAATATAACGGTTTTCCGCTGTTAATATTAACGCTTTAACCTTTTTAAGAGTTTATTTTAACCGGTTTACAGAAGTTATTATTTTAGTATAACGTCTTATATAAGTAAGCGAATTACTTTTCTAGCCATTCCAGCTACCTATTTTTAATCGCCTATTGTTTAATATTAGCATTATGAAACGCTTTATAAAAAAGCGAAAATCAACTTAATTATTTAGGTTAAAAAACAAAACCCGAAACTTAATTATAAAAAGCTTAGCTTTATTTATAAAATTCTAAGTTTTATTTTAATATATCGTTTTAACGCTAAATGCGCCCGAGCCGATATTATCCCTTTTATGCAAAAATTGACCGCGACCGAAAGAAAATTTATTATCGACCGAATTTTTAACTTAATTACGCGACCGTTTTTTCTCCGGCTTTAATATGTTAAAAATATGACGGATTTACTATTAGCCTAACGTATTGCGGAACGCGGCGGAATTAATTAAACGTCGAATTTTATTAAACGGCAAAAAAATTTAAAATACGTTTATTTCGGAAAATCGTTGTTTAAAAATATCATGTGAAAATTTAATAATATTTTATAAATAGTTTAAGCTTATTTAGATTATTATTGCAAAATACCGTATTACAAAAAAAAATATATTTATAATTTCGACGAAATTAAATTTTTAAAGTTAAGCTATACTGTTATTTATTATTAAAATAGAGAAAAATTACCTTAAGTTTTAATTCCGTAATAACTTATCGTTAATAATCGGTTAAAAAATCGCATTAAGTAATAACAATTTAATAAGAAATAAAATAAGTTTAAAATAAATTTAATATTGTTATTAACATATTTAAATACGTACGAAAAAATCGAAACGTTTTTTTTATTTTGACGATTACGAAAATCTTTATTCGATAAAATTCGACAAATATTACGCTACTTATAATATTATTACATTTTATATATTTACGCATTTTTTTATGAATTTTAATTTTTTAACGTACTTTATTCTTTTCTTTTAAAACGCGCTTATTCGGTATATATTAAAAGCTTAATACGATATTATTATACCTGTATTATTAAAAAGAATTTCTTACCGGTTTTTATAACGCGTTTAAAATTGCTATAACGTTCGATAACATTAAATCCGGATTCGCCGTAAATGGTTTCGTTTTATTTAATCCTAATATCGTTTTTTTCGAATTTTTAATTTTTCTAATTATATTTCCGCCGACCGTTTTTCCGTTAACTCCCGCTGGATTTATTCCCTCGCCCGTTAACACTTTTAAAAATATTAAAGAAATAATAAAATAAAAATGTTACTTATAAAAAAAGATTAGAAATCATTAAGGTAAGTTGCTGATAAAAATCGTTAAATCTGTTAACTTTTTAATAAAAAGTAAGTTATTATCTTTATACGAAGTTATTTTTTTCCGAAAAAAAATTACTTAATTACGTAAAATTAATTATATCTTAAGCAAACGTTACAACATTAAAAATGAACTTTTTTAAAAAGGACGAATATTTACTATATAAAAGGCATAAACTTTTCTAACCGAAAAAAAAAAAGGTGATGGAAAAATGTAGCTAATAACGGTTAAAAGTAGCTATCGCAAAAGGGTTGCAACGAAAAAACGGAAGTATAACGTTTACGGTAAACCCGGATATAATGCGCGTATTTGTAATAAAGCTGTAAATACGTTTAGCGAAAAAAAATTCGATTAATTTTAGTTAATGCGATATATTATTATTAAGTTATTTGAATTTGTTATTACGAAATACGAAAAAGTGATTCGCTTACTTTTATAATTCGCTTATTTGTGTAGGACGTTATTTCGTTTATTATGCAAGCTCTTTCAGGCTTATAACCGGGCGTTACGGTTTTTTTAGTTATAATAAGGTAAAAGCTATATTTAGCAAAAAAACGGTATAACGTTAATAATTTCGAATATATAATTTATTATCAATGAAGTGGGTTAAAAGAGTTAATTTATTTAATTATCTTTGTAAAATAAAAAGTAATTTTATAAATATTATTTTATTATTCTATTAATAAGTTTCTTTTAATTATTACTTTAGAAGCAATACGTAAATTCAACGCGAAACGTATTATTAAGGCGGCGATTTAGCTTTTTCCAAAAGGTTAAAATAGATTACGTACCACATTTTAACACAACTATGGTTAAGGTACCGTATTAGCGGTATACGTTAAAACAACTTTACTAAAAATAATTATCAACGTATTCGTAACAGCAGTAAAAAAACGTGCTTAATTATTATAAAAACCTATTTATACCTATGCCTTAACTTTTTATAAAGCGGAATAAAGTTAATATACTTTACGAATATATTATTTTTATAGGCCAAATAAACCGGTAAAAGGTTAAAAAATTCGGTTAGAAAAACTTTAAATATTATAATACCACTCTACTAATACTAACCTTATATAAACGTAATTAATAATACTTTTGCCGTAATAACATATATATTTTAAAATACATATAATATTCCGCAAAGGTTATATTATAGTTACGATATAAATAATATATCATTAACGTAAATACATCATTATATTACCTTAAAATTAATTTTTTTGATTGTAAATTTTATACGGACTTTTTATTTAAATCGTTTATAAAATAAATTTATTAATATCGTTAGAATAATGATAATTAAGAGTAACGACGTATATACGTTATTAATAAATGTGTTCATCGGCCTATTATATTTATAGCGTATATTTTAAAAAAAAAAAATTATTTTTTAAATAGGTGTATTATTTCAAGGTGATACGTTATTTTATTATTTATAATATCCTATTAGTACGCCGATTAGGCACCACATTGGCGTAAAGGTACGTCCGGAATTATGCTTTCTTTCTTTAATTCGTAAATTCTTTAACATTGGAAATTATTATAAAATTTAAAATAACGGATTTAATATAAATTTAATAATTTTGTAGTAATAAAATATTATACCTTTTAATAATCGGTACTAATTTACGTAAGCTTTTTAATTATTTGTATTTTCGAATGTTATATTTCGACATCTCTAATAATAATTCATAATTTCTATTCTGCATTTCGTAATTACATTTTATTAAGTTATGTTTTGCCGAATAAAAGTAAATAAGTTATATATTATTTCGCGAATTATAGTATAAACGCGTTTTTTAACACTTTATTAAAAATATTCATTATATTAAAACATTAGCGGTATAGCAAAAGTATTCTTAAAGTTTTAAAACCTTACCGTAATGTCGTTAATTAAAAACCCGATCTATTTTATGTTATTTATTAAAGTAATTACAATTTTCACTTTTAAAAAAAGCGTTTAATAAAACGTTAATAAAAATTTATAAAATTTAAAAATCGTTACAGTTTTTATAATATTTCTGTCGGCAGATGTGTTGCACCTGATCTGTGGAGCTTGTGTCTTGATTCTTGGTTGCCTACTCATCTGCAAACGGGGGGGGGGGGGGGCCCCCCAAT
>QJNV01000322.1:0-72265 GCA_004155935.1 Monosporascus sp. GIB2 | reverse complement strand
CCTTTGGCTGCTCCTTTCTGATCCGACGGAGCAGCTCGGATCCTTGTGTTTAAATGCATACATTGTTCTCGTGACTGACCCACTTGGGCCCTGTTTTCGGTCTTAGCGCGACCGTTTCCGTAACCTCCACTGGTTGGTTCATGACACGATCTCCCTCCTTCCAAATTTTCGTCCCGAAAATTCTTTATCCGAGGTAAGTATCTTCATTTTATCATATCCAGTCGTATCAATAAGCCTCGTAAACATCGTATGCGTAAGGAGAAGGTGCTTTCCGAACGCGATCAACGAAAAAAAAGAAAAGTACTTGCTCGTTTTGTCACTAATTCTGGTTTTAAGGTCATACCTTATACTTCTTATTTTCGTACTGGGGACAAATATGTTATATCCGACAATATATCCCGTTACGACAATTATATTCGGAAAAAACGGCACTACGATAATTCAGGTATTCCATTAATTTTTTTAAACAATATTAATAACGAAATAAAACGTTTAAAAGCGGAGAAGGCATTTATTCGTTAACAATTACGCGATACGCGAAACGAACTGGAAATTATTTCAAAACGTTTAGACGAAACCTTATCGCGTTTGGATTACCTTCGCATTCAACAAGAATTTCTTCGCAAGAAAGGGGTTAATATGGTTAACCGGGGGCTTTAATCCTTAAACGAGTTAAAAAAGCAAGAAAAGGCAGAACGTCTGGCGGCCGAAAAGCAACGTCTAAAGGCGTCTTTGCTTGCCGCTACCTCTAACTAGTCTTTGCCCGACGGTTTTTCGCCTGATTTTGACTGGGAATCTTTCTTACGCGGCGCTATTAATAAAAACGCTTCAACAAACGCTAAGCACCGGCAAGATTCTTAGCGGGTTCCCAGGAGGTTTCCGAATCGGAGTATCCTTTCCATTTGACCAAATACTAAGTAAATCTATTATCCTTTCGTATTTCCAAGATCTTTTCTGCCTTATATTTTTTTTCGTTTTCCATTTCCACATCGTTTTATTTCATATATATCTTGATAATGTCCGCGGCTAATTCGAATAGGGATACATGAAAAACTGGGTAAAGTTTTACTTTAGGTAAAAGATCCAACTGGTAATTATTATCTAAGATTTTTTTGATAATTTTATAAGGACCGATATACTTAAAGTCGAATTTTTTATTTAGTCGTTTAGTTTGGATGTTTTTAATAACTAGGTAAACTATTTCTTTTTCTAAAAAAGTTAATCTTTTTAACCGTTTCTAATTATAATATTTCTTCATTTAATTACGTACGAATTCGAACTCCGTTTTTATTTTTTAATATAGCTGCTTAAATTGTTTTAACGTAAGGATAACTTTAACATTAAAAGGTTTTTCCTTTTATATTTCCTTATATATTTTAGGCGTAAATCTAAAATTTGCTGTAAACGGTATTATCTTAATGCTTTTATGATAATTCGTATTATAAGTTACTTGTGCTACTGGCAATTTTTTAACCCAATTATTTTGTTCGTAATTAATATAACATCGCAGGTACGTCTCAAATATCTAATTTTGCCGCTTTATTTAACCATTTATCTAAGGTTGAAAAATACTGGATAATTTGTAACTTAGGCCAACTTGCGCCATTAAGCTTTACCAAAACTTAAAAGTAAACGTAATGCCTTTATCTGAAATAATCTCGTATAATAATCCGTATATATTAAAGATGTTCTTAAAAAAATGTATGCTATTTATTCGGCGTTCGTATTTTCGTTATAAGGTAAAAAATAAGAAAATTTTGTAAATCGATTAACAATTATAAAAATATTATCGTAATATATGCCCGTAACCGGATTTTCTAATAAGGGAAATTTAATAATAAAATCCATAATGATAGAATCCTATAATCGTTTTGCAACTAGTAACGATTGTAATTTTCCGTAAGGCTTATGTCTTCGTACCTTTGCTTTAGCATATATACTATATTATTTTATAACTTTTTATATTATTTTTTTTATATGCGGGAAACGATAAAATCGTCGTAATTTTTTAAGTGTTTTTCTAACTCCGGGATATCCGTATAAGGCATGTTTATACATATCTTTTACGAAAGGTTTTCGATATTTTTCGGGTATTTATGCGAATAACGGGTTATTTATATTTTATATATATATATTAAAGTTTCGAATTATTTTATGCATTTTTAGTAACGTAACTATAATTATGGTAATTTGTCGTAAACGTAAATATTTTTTCGTAATAATATCGAATATTACGTAATTAATTTTTACTATTTTTTCTTCGAAATTTGGTTATTTATTAAGTATATCGGCTTTTCCATTTTCTAAGCCTTTACGATAAATAATAATAAAGTTATATTCAACTAGTTTTTCGACGTAACGAAGTTATCGTATTGTAAATTTTTTGGTCGTAATAAACCGGGTAAAGTTTTTATAGTTCGTATAAATTTTAACCTAATATTAGTTACCTTTAAAAAAATGTTTAAATTTACGAAATATTTTAACAATAACTAAAAATTCTTTATTAGGAATAATATATCGTAATTTAGATCCTTATAATTTATATAAAAAAATAAAATATAATATACCTTAATTATTTCGTTATCCGATTACCGCGTTTAAAGTATAATTTAACGTATCGGTTTTTAGTTTTATTAAACGACTTAAGTCGTATATAATTAATACGGGCTAACTTATAATAGCTTTTTTTAACTACCGGAATATTTCTTCCGTTTTTAGCGTCTATTAAAATTCTTATTCTTTCCGTATAAGAACGTTAAAAGGTATTATTATTTTGTTAAAGTTCCTAATAAATTTCCGATAGTAATTAATAAATCCAAAAAAAATTATACTTTTTTAATTATAATGGGCTATACTTAATTAAATATTGCAGCGATTTTTTAAGGTCCATTTTGATATATCCAAGAATAATAATATGGTTTAGGTATTTTATTTTTTATATATAAAATTGGTTTTTTTCTACGTTAATTAATAAGTTGGCACCTTAAAATAACTGTAATATTTTATAAATATATTTTTCGTCTTATTTTTTGGTTTTTGAAAAAATAAGAATATTATCGAAATCATAAATTATAAAAATATCGAAATATTTTCGAAAAACATAATTTACTATACGCTAAAAAGTAGCAAGTATATTAGT
This sequence comes from Monosporascus sp. GIB2, assembly GCA_004155935.1. Taxonomy (NCBI): domain Eukaryota; kingdom Fungi; phylum Ascomycota; class Sordariomycetes; order Xylariales; genus Monosporascus; species Monosporascus sp. GIB2. The sequence goes on along the minus strand of QJNV01000322.1, from coordinate 69,126 downwards.
AAGTTTTATAAGGGTAATAAGATATTTGTAAAGGCCATATTTCGTCCGAAATATTATTTTCCATTTATGGCTTTTTTTAATTCGAATTAAGTTATATCCGTTTTTAAGGTTAAGGGTAATAAATTATTATGCTTTATGAAAATAATTTTTTATTTTGCTAATTAAGGGTAATAATATTTAATTTTTAATAGTAATATTATTAAGTTGTCGGTAATTTATAAATAATCGTAATTTGCCGTTTTTTTTAAAAACGAAAAATATAAGGTAATCTGTTAATAATTTAAATAATCGAATTTATCTTTTTTTAAATCGGTTTTCCAGGTATTTTCGGAATATTTATAACTTTATTTTATTAAAGTTATATATAAGATAAAATTTGGTTAAGGTTTTTTTCTTAAGGATAATTTCGTAATCTTATTCGTTATGTTTTAATAATTTTATTTTAAACTTTTTGTTAAATAATTTTCTGTATTTGTGGTATTATGGTAGTACGTTAATTAATTCTGTTAACTTAAGACCTAGTTACTGCAAATCGTTACTTAATTGCCGTAATTTCGCCTTAATGGTAATAATAATACGTCGAATTTTTCGGTAATACCCTTTTTCTTTTTTATGTCGTTTTCTTATTGGTAGTAAGGTTTTTATCGTATCCTTATGCCGGTATTCGTCGCCATTTTCGATCGAATATTAAGATTTTTATCTTTTTTCTTAATGTTTGTTACTGAACCGTAAAGGAAATTTCACTTAGCTAGTTATTTAATTAATTAAGGAGTTATATTAACGTAACTATATTGTTTTTAAGATTATATCGTAATTTTTTAACGGTATAATATCGAAATTAATAGCTATATATTATTTTAACGTAACGGTATCGAGATAATTAATTTTGCGTATAACTTTTTCGTTATTATAAAAAAATAATTAACTTTCGGTTATGTTCGTAATATAAAGGTTTTTCTTATATTTTTATAATAATTTAAGTTAATTAATTATTTTAGGTATAATATAATTACCTCCTAGCGTTTCGCTATCCACTATAGCGGTATACCAGTATGTCCTAACGCGTAATTTCAGGATAATGGGATTTTTATCGTCCCTTATTATCGCTAGAGCTTTTTTGGGAAGTTCTTATTAACTCCTTATGGTCTCGCCTTCCTACGGCTTTCCTATAAAGGGCGTGGTACTTTTAGGTAATTTTCCTCGAGTTGTCGCATTTTTCTTTTAAGGTTCTTAATTTGGTCTCGAAATTGCTTAATAAGGTGGTATTATTATTTAACTTATGATTTTAACGCATTAATACGTGCTGCATAGCGTTTTGTATTTTCTTAAAGCTATATGTTACGATATTTTTGTATTTTTATTTTTCTTTTTAATTAAAGTATTTTTTCTGCTTGTTATCGTATTTCTTAATTTTATTACGTAAATTATTTTTCTATCATATAAATAACTTCCTAAGTAAAAGTATTATCATTTTTTCCTTACAAATTTTTAATAACTTATTCCAAGTTAGCTAAAACTTTTTTCCGCTTTTATAAATTTATAGTAATAAATAGTTAAAGGTGAAGGTTTACGATTAACTGCCGGGTAAATAGTTCGCGTCCTTTTATACCCTCCTTTTTTTTCTACGACTAATAGTTGCATTTCTCGAAAAAACAGAAAAAGTCCTACTGCGGATATTATAAATTTAGGGGCCAGCTGTAAGATACCACCTTTTGGTCGATTTCTCTTTAGGAGCGTATAGTACGAAAATAACGATACCATTGTTCGTTTTGCTTATTTTTATTAATTTGCCCAGAAAATCAAATCCTTTTTTTGTTATACGCGTAATGCGTAAGTAAATAAATTGCTTTCATTTTTTATGGTCCGGATATTGTTATCGTTAATAATAAAAAGGATATTTTCGTATATAACGATTGGGGGTACCGGGACAAACCTCTTCCGTCTATCCTTGGTATTTTTATAACCATTTCTTTATTTTATCTAGGGGTTTGAAAATAGGTTGGTATCGTATCATAGCGACTGTTTTTCCTTTATTATCGGAAGATTACCCTGTAGGTACGGGGTTCCAGGGCTTATTTTGTTATTTCTTGAGTAATTTGCATTTTTTGGCTCGATAACCCGTTTTGCCGCAGTTCCAGCATTCGATGCGTTATTTGTTTAATTTTTAGATAGCGCCGATTTCCATAGGTCCAGGTTCCGTTCCATATGCTATATTCTATCACCTAGGTATATTAATGTTAGCGTGGTGTTGCGATTTGTTATCGTTTTTTCTTTTAGCATTACGAGTTCGCCAGGTATATTGTCGATCGTCGATTTTAACGGCCTTGGTAATATAATCGGTTAGGTATTATGGTTGATCTTTTTTAAATAATTCCTTTTGTATTTTTTTTTAAGGCCGTCGAAAAATCGAGTTATTAATATTTTTTATCCTTAATTAAGTTTTGAAAAAAACTAAATAAATTTAATGCCATATCGGGAAACAGATTTTTTTTATCGTAATTATTAAATGTTTATTTCCGTTTTATTTTTTTTATTTATTATTCCGAAAGTTTTTTATAATGCTTATTCGAATATTTTATAATTACTATAAACTCGTATTATTTTTATATTTTGTTATTTTAGGGGTATAATAACGTATTTTCGCATAACAAATTCGAATTAAATAGCTGCATGTCCCGAAAGTCGTCCTGTTACGAATTTAACTCGTGCAGTTAAGGTAGTAAGGCGTATTGGAAAATATCCGAAATATATTCGACATTAAAGTGAAAAACAGCTGTAATTTAATAAACGTTTTGTCGAAAAGTTTAGGCTTAAAAGGTTTTAACATTTTTCCTAATTCCTTATTAGAAATTAGTTAAATTAGTTTTTTTTTAAAGGTTTATTAAATTTATTCCAAAAAGGTCCGAATAATATAAAAAGTTAAGGTAAGTTCTGCGTTATCGCGTTTTAGCTGGTTAATACGTTAATTTACAAAATCTAGATGTCGAAAGATTTTTTCCTTAATTAAGGTAAAAGTTTGTTCCTTTTCGTTCAAATTTATATTATTATTTTTAAGGACCTTATAAGCGGGTTATTTGCTATTAAATATATCGTCGGTATATTGCTTAAAGTTTGATGATATTATTAAACAAAAGCTTATAACGTATAACGACTAGGTTAATTAATTAATTATTAAACCTAAGTTGACGGGTTTATGTTAGTAAAGTACTGTGGGAATCTGAGTAATAAAGTAACCGAATAACTTAGTTACGTTTTGTGATACCAAGGGTGCCTTGGGTAAACGAAGTTGTATTGCAAGCTGTCGCTATCTAACTTATGTGATCGCGGGCGTATATATCCTTTGGCTGCTCCTTTCTGATCCGACGGAGCAGCTCGGATCCTTGTGTTTAAATGCATACATTGTTCTCGTGACTGACCCACTTGGGCCCTGTTTTCGGTTTTAGCGCGACCGTTTCCGTGGCCTCCACTGGTTGGTTCATGACATTTCTCATAAGGGCTTTAGCAGTAATAGGGAATGATAAAAATCCTATTATTTTAAAAGTACGAATTAGGACTTATTAGTACACCGTTATAGTGGATAACGGAGTTTTGGGAGGTAATTATATTATACCTAAAATAGTTAACCAATTTAAATTATTATGGAAATATAAAAAGGATTTTTATATTACGAATATTACCGAAAGATAACTATTTTTTTACGATAATGGAAAAGTTATACGCGAGATTAATTATTTCGAAACCGTTACCTTAAGGCGATATATAATTATTAATTTCGATATTATACCGTTAAAGAATTACGATATAATTTTAAAAGCAACATTGTTACGTTAATATAACCCCTTAATCGACTGGATAACTGGCCAGGTAAAGTTTCTTTTACGATTTAATGATAAATAACTAAAAGAAAAATAAAGATCTTAATATTCGATCGAAAATAACGACGAATACCGGCATAAAAATACGATAAAAACCTTATTACCTATAGGAAGAAAACATAAAAAAAAAAAAGGGTATTACAGAAAAATTCGACGTATTATTACCATTGTCAAAACAAAACTACGGTAATTAAAGAACGATTTATAATAACCAGCTTTTAAATTAGAAAAATTAATTAATATATTATTATAATATCATAAATATAAAAAATTATTTAGCAAAAAGCTTAAAATTAAGTTACCCGAATATAACGAATAAGATTATAAAATTATCCTTAAAAAAAATATCTATTAAGTTTTATCCTATTTACAATTTTGACAAAATAAAATTATAAACATTTCGAAAATACTTAGAAAACCGACTTAAAAAGGGATAAATTCGATTATTTAAGTCGCCAGCCAGTTATTTTATATTCTTTATATTTAAGAAAAACGGCAAATTACAACTAATTGTAAATTACCGATAACTTAATAATATTATTATTAAAAATCGAATATTATTACCTTTAATTAATGAAATAAAAAATCGTTTTTACGGAATATAATAATTTATTACGTTCGACCTTCGAAATAGATATAACTTAATTCGGATTAAAAAAAATTAAGAATAAAAAATAACATTTCGAATAAAATATGGCTTTTACGGATATCTAATTACCCTTATAGGATTTATTAATATATCTGCTACTTTTTAACGTATGGTTAATTACGTTTTTCGGAAACATCTTAACATTTTTATAATATGTTACTTCGACGACATTCTTATTTTTTCGGAAATTATAAAATAATACGAGAAATATATCCATAAGATATTACAATTATTTTAAAATCTTAATTTTTTAATTAACGTCGAAAAAAACCAATTTTATATATAAAAAGTTACATATTTAAGCCATATTATTACTTTTAAATATATTAAAATAAACTTTAAAAAAATCGTTATAATACTTAACTAGGTATAACCCATTACCGTAAAAAAAGTATAAATTTTTCTCGGATTTGTTAATTATTACCGAAAATTTATTAAAAATTTCAACCGGATAATTATACCTTTTAATATATTTACGCGAAAAAAAAAAGTTTTAATAAATACCAAAAACAGAAAAAACATTTTAATAATTTAAGAAAGTTATTATAAGTTAATTAATATTAATTATATACGACTTAAACCGCTTAATAAAGTTAAAAACCGACGTGTTAGATTATGTTTTAGGCGTAATAATCGGATAACGAAACGATTAAAGTATATTGCATCTCGTTGCTTTTTTCTTTTATAAATTATAAGGACCGGAATTACGATATGTTATTTCCGATAAAAAGTTTTTAGCTATTAATAAAGCATTCCGTAAATTTAAACATTTCCTTAAATGCAATTAATATTAGGTTAAATTTATATAAATTACAAAAATCTTACCCGATTTATTACGATTAGAAAATTTACCGTACGATAATTTCGTTATGCCGAAGAATTAGCCGAATATAATTTTGTTATTATTTACCGTAAAAGCTTAGAAAATGGAAAAGCTAACGTATTTAATAAACGACCGGATTTCGAAGAAAAAGCATTTAAAATTAATTACGTTATTTTTGATATTACTAAAAAAAAAATTTGCAATTATAACAAATTATTACCGTTATAATTACATTATTAAAAATGCATAAGGTAATTTAAAACTTTAACGTATATATATAAGATATAAACGATTTATTATTCGCATAAATACTTAAGGAATACCGGAAGTATTTTACCCGAAAAATGTACGAATATTAATTATATAAATATCCAGATACTAGAAAAATATTCGAAAGATTACGACGATTTTATCGTTTCCCATATATAAAAAAAATAATATAAAAAGTTATACGATAATATAATATATGTGCTAAAATGAAAATACGACGACATAAGTTATACGGAGAATTATAACTTTTACTAATTATAAAGCGATTATAGGATTTTATTACGATGGATTTTATTACCAAATTTCCGTTATTGAAAAACCCAATTACAGATATTAATTACGATAATATTTTCGTAATCGTTAACCGATTTATTAAATTTTCTTATTTTTTACTTTACAGCAAGGATATTAACGCCGAATAAATAATATATATTTTTTTTTCGAAATATTTTTAGTATATACGAATTACCATACGAAATTATTTTAAATAAAGGTATAACGTTTACCTTTAAGTTTTGGTAAAGTTTGATAACATGAATTAGCTTAAATTATAAGTTATTTAACGCGTTTCGATTATAAATAAATAATTAAATAAAACGACAAAATCAAATTTTCGAGATATACTTACGATATTATATTAATTATAAGCAAAATAATTAGGTCGAAAAATTATTAATAATTTAAATAACTCATAACACCAGTTACTATAAAAATATTAAAATAATACCAATAATAGCTAATTTTAGGTTTATTCTAAAAACTTACAAAAATTTACAAAAAGAAAAATTATTTAATATTAAAGCAATTTTCATATTAAAATAACTTAAATAACTGTATCAGGAAATGAAAACGGAACTAAAATTCGTATATAATTAAATAAAAAAACATTATAATCAAAAATAATTAAAAGAATTAACTTTTTCGAAGGGAAAAATAATTTATTTAATTACTAAAAATATCCAAATTAAGCGACCAAAAAAAAAGCTCGACCTTAAATATATCGGCTCATATAAAGTTGTTAAGAAAATTTTAAATAATAATTACCAGTTAAACCTGTTACTTAAGGTTAAGCTTTATTTAATTTTTTACGTATCCTTACTTAAGTTAACAGAAAATATCATAAAGGTACGTACAAAATAAAACGACGTAAAAATAAAAAACGAGCAAAAATATAAAACAGAAAAAATCCTGGATATACGAAAAATTAATGGACTTATTTAATACCTAGTTAAATAGAAAAATTATCCCGATTTAGAAATATCCTGGGAGCCCGTTAGGAATCTTATTAGCGCCTAGCGCCTGCTGAAAAACTTTTACTAGCAACGATAAGGCCGCCAAAAATAAAACCCTAATTAACGTCCTTAGCAGATAAACCGGTATTTTCAATATCAGATCAATTTACTGGACCGACAGGCGGTACGAGCGCGGCCATAAAGGCCTCCGCGTCGGCCTGCTCACGACGCTTTTGTTCTTTTAACTTCTCCAGGGATTACAATTCGCGCTATACTATCTTTACACCTTTGGACCAAAGGAACGCCTTTTGCTTCCGAAGGCAAATTAAGCGCGTAATAATTTCGTTTATTTCGCGTTAATAACGTTACTATAATTTCAAAAAACGTTCCTTAGCCAATACCTTTTTACGTTTTAATCGCTGATTTTCGGCATAAATATTCTCTAATAAAAAAAGAGGAACGCCGTTCCCGTTATAAGGAGTACCCCGCCTAACGCAAGCCTTGCATTTAGACATATTTTCCATTATCTCGCATTTTCAACCCTTAAAAAAACAAAGGGAACACGGCATAATTTCGAAACTAAATTTGTTAAAAATAAGAAAAAGGTTTTAACGGCAAACGGTCGAAGAAAAAACCTGACGACAAATTTTAGCTATATAACCCGATATAATGAAAAAGAATACTTACAAATAAGAAAAATTTTAAGGGCAAGATTTGTGGAAAGGGGAAATCGTATTATAACCTTATAAAAGAGAGGTTTCGGAAACGGTCCCTTTAAACCGAAACAGAACCCAAATAAGTTAAGTTACGTAAATAATACTTACTAACAATGCATTAATTACGACTAAACATAATTAAATATTGCTTAATAATAATTAACTAAGTAAGTATAAACTAGCAATATGGAATAAGGATATATACGTTCGTTACTGCTTAACTAAATAGCGACAGCTTGTAATACAACTTCGTTATCTAAGGCACCCTTGGTATTACGAGACGTAACTAAGTTATCTATTGCTTAGATTCCCATAGTACTCTGCCAACATAAACCCGTTAACTTAGGTTTAATAGTTAGTTAATTAGCCTAGCCGTTATATAATAGATAACGGAATTTTAAAAAGTAATTATATTACGTTTAAGGTAATTAATCGACTTAAATTATTATAAAGATATAAAAAAGATTTTTATATTGCGGATATTACCGAAAGTTAATTATTTTTTTTACGATAATAAAAAGATTATCCGTAAAATTAATAACTTCAAAACTTTTGCTTTAAAAAAATATAATAATTAACTTCGATATTATACTATTAAAAAATTACAATATAATTTTAAAAACAACATAGTTATATTAGTATAACCCCTTAATCGACTAGGTAATTAATTAAATAAAATTTCTTTTAAGGCCTAACGGCAAATATCAAAAAAAAAGGAAATTTCAATATTCGATCGAAAATAACGACGAATGCCGGCATAAGGATACGACAAAAACCTTACCACTAACAAAAAAACGATATAAAAAAAGGGGGTACCATAAAAAGATTCGTCACGTTATTATTATTATCAAAGCAAAATTACGGTAACTAAATAACGACTTATAATAACCCGCCCGAAAATTAAAAAAACTAATTAATATATTATTATAATATCACAAATATAAAAAATCATTTAACAAAAAACTTAAAACGAAACTGCCAAAATATAACGAATAAAATTATGAAATTATCCTTAAGGAAAAAATATTAACCAAATTTTATTATATTTACAATCTTAATAAAATAAAATTATACGTATTTAGAAAATACCTAGAAAATCGATTTAAGAAAAGATAAATTTAATTATTAAAATCGTTAACCGGTTACCTTATATTTTTCGTACTTAAGAAAAACGGCAAGTTATAATTAATTAAAAATTATCGATAACTTAATAATATTACCGTTAAAAACCAAATATTATTACCTTTAATTAGTAAAATAAAAAATCGCTTTTGCGAAACCCAGTAATTTACCGTTTTCGATTTTAAAAATAAATATAACTTAATTCGTACTAAAAAAAAACTACGAATAAAAAACGGCGTTTCGGATTAAATACAGCTTTTACAAATATTTCGTTACCTTTATAGGATTTATTAACGTACTTATTACCATTTAACGTATAATTAATTGCGTTTTCCGAGAATATTTTAATATTTTTATTTTCTTAAAAATGAAAAAAATAATACGAAAAACATATCCATAAAATATTATAATTATTTTAAAACGTTAACTTGCTAATTAACATAAAAAAAACTAATTCCATATATAAAAAGTTAAATACCTTAGTTATATTATTATTTCTAGATATATTAAAATAAACTTTAAAAAAATCGTTACAATATTTAATTAAGTATAACTTATTACAGTTAAGGAAATATAAACTCTTTTTAGATTCGTTAATTATTATCGAAAGTTTATTAAAAATTTCAACCGGATAATTATACCTTTTAACATATTTATATAAAAAAAATTTTTAATAAATATCAAAAATAAAAAAAACGTCTTAACAATTTAAAAAAGTAATTATAAATTAACTAATATTAATTATGTACGACCTAAATCGTTTAATAAAGTTAAAAACCGACGCGTTAAATTATGTTTTAAGCGTAATAATTAAATAACGAAATAATTAAGGTATATTATACCTTATTACTTTTTTTTTTTACAAATTATAAGAATTAAAATTACGCTATGTTATCCTTAATAAAAAAATTTTAGTTATTATTAAAACATTTCGCGAATTTAAACATTTCTTTAAAAATAACTAATATTAAGTTAAAATTTATACGGATTATAAAAATTTTACCCCGTTTATCATAACTAGAAAATTTACAGCCCGATAATTTCGATATTATTTATCGTAAGGATTTGGAAAACGGCAAAACGAACGCGTTTAACAAATAACCAGATTTCGAAAAAAAAGTAATTAAAATTAATTATATAATTTTGAATATTATTACGGAAAGATATTTACGCTTACGATAAATCGCAATAATAAAAGTAATCACCCTTAATATATATCAAAAAATTAAAACGTATAACGATAATTTACCGGAAAAAGAAAAAATAAATAAAATATAAATTCCTAAAAAATACCGAAAAACCCTAATACAAAAAATATACGAACATTTACTATATAGATACCTAGGAATGCATAAAATCTTAAAACGCCTTTAACGTATATATTATTTCCTTAAAATAAAAAATACGGTATAAAAAAATCAATAATAATACGATATCTGTAATAAAATTAAAGCACGACGATATAAATTTTACGAAAAATTATAACTATTACTAATCGCAAAACGACCATAAAATTTTATTACGATAAATTTTATTACTAAATTTCCTTTATTAGAAAACCTTATTACGGATATATATTACGATAGCATTTTTGTAATCGTTAACCGATTTATAAAATTTTTTTATTTTTTACTTTATTACGAAAATATAAACGCCGAATAAATAACATATTTTTTTAAAAAAATATTTTTAATATATACGGATTACCGTACGAAATTATATCGGATAAAAATATAACTTTTATTTCCAAGTTTTGGCAAAACTTGATAACTCAAATAAGCCTAAACCATAAGTTATTTAACGCGTTTCGATTATAAATAAATAAATAAAGAAAACGGTAAAATTAAATACTGAAAATATACTTACGATATTACATTAATTACGAATAAAATAATTAAATTTAAAACTTACCGATAACTTAAATCGCTTATAATACTAGCTATTACGAAAGTATTAAAATAACATTAATTATAATTAATTTCGGATTTATCTTAAAAGTTTACAAAAATTCATAAAAAAACCGTTTAACGTTAAAATAATACTAACGTTAAAATAGCTTAAATAATTGTATCAAAAAATAAAACCAAAATTTAAATTCGTACGTAATTAAATAAGTAAATATTATAACCAAAAACGGTTAGAAAGATTAACTTTTTCGGAAGGAAAAATAGTTTACTTAATTACCAAAAATATATAAACGAAACGTCTAAATAAAAAACTTAATTTTAAATATATCGGCCCTTACAAAATTATTTAAAAAAAATTTAAATAATAACTATTAGTTAAATTTATTACCTAAAGTTAAATTCTATTTAATTTTTCATATATTTTTACGTAAATTAACCGCAGATATTATCAAAATATATATTAAGTAAGATAACGTAAAAATGGAAAACGAATAAAAATATAAGGTAAAAAAATACTAAAAAAGCAAAAAGTTAATAGATTTATTTAATATTTAATTAAATAAAAGGGATACCCCAATTCGGAAACCTTATAGGAACCCGTTAAAAACCTGGTTAACGCTTAACGCCTGTTGAAAAATTTCCATTAATAGCGGTATTACGTAAAAAAAAAATCCCAGTTAAAATCAGGAGAAAACCCTTCGGGCAACGACCAGTTAAAGGTAAAAGCAAATAAGGACGCCTCGAAACGTTATTTTTTAACCGTTAAGCGTTTCGCTTTTTCTTATTTCTCCAACTTATTTAAAAATTACAGCCCCCGGTTAACCATATTAACCCCTTTTTTACGAAAAAATTTTTGTTATATACGAAAACGATCTAAACGAGATAAGATTTCGTCAAAACGGCGCGAAATAACTTTTAATTCGTTACGAATATCGCGTAACTACTAACGAACCGATATTTTTTTTCCTTTTAAACGTTTTATTTTGTTATTAATATTATTTAAAAAAAAATTAAAAAACGCCCGAATTATCGCAATATCGTTTTTTACGACTATAATTATCGTAACGAAATACGTTATCGGATATAACGTATTTATCCTTAATACGAAAATAAAAAGTATAAGGTAGAACTTCGAAACTAAAGTTAATAACAAAACGAATAAATATTTTTTTTTCTTTTAATTACGTTTTAATATCGTTTTTTTTTTTTTCACGAACGCGATGTTTACGGGGTTTACTGATACGACCGGATATAATAAAATAAAAAAATATTTATTTCGGATAAAAATTTCGGAACGAAAATTTAAAAAAAAAAATCGTGTTATAATTTAATTAATGGAAATTACGGAAACGATCGCATTAAAACCGAAACAGGATTTAAATAAATTAGTTACGGGGATAACGTATGTATCTAAATAAAAGGATCCGAACTACTCCGTTAAATTAAAAAGAAACAGTATGCACCTAAGTAAAAAAATCCGAGCTGCTCCGTCGGATTAAAAAAAAGTAGCAAAAAAATATATACTCCCATAACTACGTAACTAAATAATACCAACTTATAATACAACTTCGTTACCCAAGGCACCCTTGATATTACGAGACGTAACTAAGTTATCTGTTACCTTATTACTTAGTTTCTCACAGTACTCTGCCAACATAAACCCGTCGACTTAGGTTTAATAGTTGGTTAATTAGCCTAGCCGTCACACTAGATCACCTTAAAGTGCAGTGCGCGTTCTAGAGCAGCTGCAACTAGTCACTGAATACAACAACAACTGATGTCCCTTATATCCGACAGCTAGAGCACCCCCTGCTAGCTGACAATTTGATGCTCGTGCTGCCAGCCTCCACCAAGTAAAGTGTTTTACCAACTGCCGAACATAGTGACATTACCTTAAATGTTATGTCCTGATGCCTCGTGCTCTCTTTTCTCTTCGGGACCGACTTGAGCTAGACGAACAACTCAGCATCCTCTTTTGCCAGTCTCTCCATTAATTTTCCTGGTCAAGTGCAGAGCCAACTAACTGTATACATTTTACGATTGCCGAGGAAGCGAAGAGAGAGAGATTCAACAAGGCAACAACCCGGTAACGCTCTGACGTTCCATGTCACGTTGGGTCGCCTGGGGAGTTGCTCGGCTCACCAATCTTGGTTCAGAGTTCCGCTGTACATGCATGTGGAATTGTGTCCCGACGTTTCATTGTAGTCTGCCGTTCGCTTCTTCTTTTTTTATTTTTTATTTTTATTTTTATTTTTATTTTTATTTTTATTTTTATTTTTATTTTTATTTTTATTTTTATTTTTATTTTTTTTTGACGATGTAGTTTGCCTGTCGATCGCTGCCATCGATCTAAAGTGTCCGGCAAGGGGAAGTTATCATAGCCCGGCAGAAAAATGCTACATCGGAATTAGACGCTGATGCATCGCCTCCTCTTCTTCCGCAATCGAAGTCTTCTTAAGTGTTACTCCTTACGTACCTCCACATGTAGGCTCGAGTGATTGATCACCATGACCCGCGATCCGCCGGCGGGCTCTCCGTATGCCCGCTTACCGTCCGTGTCCTGCGGCCACACCGGCCACGGCCATCACAGTGCCGCCAGAAGAACGAACATACAGCAGACATATATTTCCCCAGTCCGGTGCGATCGACAATAGTAGCCCAGAGCCTCCGGCGGAGCTCTGCCTGCAGCACAGGCATGGCCGGGAGGTACTTGGGGTCGCGGTGTAGACCCATCTGCATGGCCTCGTTCACCAGCGAGCCCATCGACAGCCACACAAGGTCCCCGCCAACCGAGAAGACCTGCCGGGCCAGAATTGTCAAGCAGTAAATTTGCAGACCGGCGACGTTGAGACGGTCCTTCTCCAGCGGCCCAGAAAGCCAGGTTTGGGCGGCGAAGATCCACTGATGGACCACCTCCATGTTGCGAAGAGCAGCATCCGCGTCGCCGTGGTCGTGCAGACTTGAGCCGATGCCGATGACGCGGAGGACCTGGAGGCGCAGGTCCATGGTTGCGCTCTCTGTCTGGCTCCAAAACTTGTCGTATTGGATCTTAAACGTGAGGGCGTGCAGTATCCTGTGCGTGGATTCGAAGCTGGTGAAGTAATGACTGACCATGGCGTCGGCCACGTCACGGGCTGGAGGTACCAGGCCGATCTGGGGAGCCGGGAGAGAGTGGCTGGGTCGGCTGACCTTGAAAGGTTGGGCTCTCTCCTTGCACTTCCGAAGAAGCTCTCGGGCTGGAGCAAGCAGCAGTGCGGTCTCGGTAGCCTGGGGCCGGGTAGTGATACTGTCGATATCCCCGCCACCCGTCATGGTTCGGCAGCAGGAGATGGTGGGCGTGAAGACCGGGGCCGAGCCCACCGCTTGACTTCTGCCAAGATCCCTCGACTTCTTCAAGACGACTTGCCAGTCCGATGACCGGTGCGGCCCATCCGGCGGCGGACGCGTGAGACTCTGCCGGCGCCCACCACCGGCCTCGGACCCCCTCGAGCAGTGACCCCATCATCATCATCATCATCGGGCCGGAAGTGAGACGCAGACGCCTCCCCCAACCGCTGTATGCGTTGCATCATCTCACACATGTCAGGTGCCTGTCCCGCGTCTTCAGCAGCCCGTGGCCGAGTTTCACTGCGACCGAGCGAGCCGGGAGTGATCACCGCCACCGCCGTAGTCCGAGGTACGGGCCCGGACTGGTGGTTGCCGTGAATATCTAGGATCGGTCCGGTTGTGCCGCTGGAGAGGTACCGTTACTGGCCAACGGGAATCTGGATCTCACCCTGAGTCTGAGGCCGAGCCGGCGCCGCAGGACTCGCCGTCGACTCCTGTGCACTGCCCCGTTCCGGACCCGGAGCCGGGCCTGGGCCTTGGCGGGTCGCGGCCGAGCGGCTCCGGTTCGATGCCGTAGATGCACTGGGAGATTTGACGCACATATACGTGCGCAAGGGTTGTTGTGGTCGCATTTGATCTTGCGACGCCAGCACTTAACGCTACAACATTTGGATATGGGTTATACTTGATAAGATGTGGGATGAGGCGCCTTTAGGATTTAGGGGACAAATGTACCACCGACCTCCGGCGCCGACCGACTTGCGTCGCGGTCATTCGCTCCATCGCCAAGGCTTCTTCTTGTTGTCGGACAACGGTGTCAGTGGGGAGCCAGGGAGCCCGGGCACTAAATTGCTTGGAGTGCGGGCGGCAGCAGGTACTTATTGCTGATCCAGTACATCTGTGCGCCCTTGGCAACATGTACTTTAGCGAGAGTGTTGGAGGAGGCCAGTATCTGTCCCCCCGGCGTCCAGAAGCGGCCCCCTGGCAGTCCTTGTCCAGCATCATGTCATCTGTCTAAATGTGATTAAGGTTCTTCTTGTACGCCGCGATATCCTCTTCGAGCGGCGTCTCCGCTTACGCTTCCTGTTTGATGAAGTGGCGGCCTTGTGTGCCTGTCTAGCTTGAGCGAATGCGGGTGCGTTGGGCCACTCTGATGGCCGCCATCTAGCGCAACTTCACCATACTATTGAATTCGTGCGCAGCAGCGTAGATCATACGGGTAGGGTTCCTGCTCATCTCGTGATCATCTTGCTCAATTCTATCCCGGAGATCGTCTAGCCGTTCTAGCAGGCGGTCGGCATATTCACGCGCTACATCTTGGTCATATCATTCTGGCCTCAGGTGTTCTGGCGCGTTAGCCGCAGCGAGCACCTTTTGGCCTTGGTCGAGGCCAGATCGAAGCTGCTCCCTTCGTCCAGACTGTTAATGCATATCAGTCCTCCTGCGTCGCAGGTTCTCATGTCGGGCGAAATGGTTATTACCTGCACGAAAGCCATTGACTCTGAATCCTTGGATCTGGCCGTGTTGCCACAGATGAAGCGCGTAAGTTTCTATTAGATAGATCTACGCGTCTCAGGATCTCGGGAACGCGTCAGGGGTGATACATACTTTGGTAGCAATTTACATCGCTAGGGTGGTTTGAGCTACTCAGTTCATTCGCGTTCGAGATACGAGCGCGCTACAAGGGTAATCCCGGATGTCTTCAACTTTATTGCCACAAAATACGCATTCAAAGCGACGGAATTCAGGGCCAACAAAAGGTGGTCCTTTTTCATATACGTAGAATTAACGCCATTATAAGGAATATTATGCGGAAATCGTTAACCTTGCTGTACCCTGTTAACCCCTTTTCGCGTCTATGTAGTAGGTGTCTGCCCTCTACTTGAATGATGATGTATATTACACGTAATTCACAGGAAGAATAGAAGCTGGTAACCCGCTACATTTCGGAATACCGGGCGCTGATGTGACAGATACCTCTGGGACAGTGCCTTTCAACCTTTCGTACTTCGGTTCAAGTAAGTGGTTCCGCTAAGATCCAACCCTTTGCCATATCGCTTTAGTCATACATCTAACCAGAGGTTGCCTTCGACAATAACCCTACCTGGAGGCAGGACTTTCTATGTTAAACCAATGCGGGTCTTATCGTGACACCTCCTAACATATCTAGGCTCCAAGACCCCACGACAGTGGGCTTTGAAGCAAAAACCAGCTGATTATGGCTTGAGTGTCCTGGCATCCCTCATGCTAACTCTGTCTATACCTAAGATTCTGAGAACGTGGACACTCAAGCTATTCGGTGCTTTTCCAACGCCTAGTCCTTGGCCAGGGCTGACCTGGAGACTGCCCATCAAAGCACATCCCCCATTAAATAGTTTTCGGGCCGACCCGCCGGGACTCCTATCGGTTACCCGTCCTTTCGGTACATATGCTCTTGGTAGTAGTAAAAGGCCGTTTGCCTTGAAGGCTCCTGGGGTATGCCGCCGTGGAATATAAGAATCGTTGGCCTAAAATGTATCTTGCTGCGGTTAACGGGGTTGAACTTTGATGTAGTGATAGTGACAGGAATTGTCTCGACAGTAAAACAAACCAAAGCCAGATCAAGTGCAGCACTGCCTCCCTACACTCTTTGAAGCCATTTCGGCACCCTAGAAGTGGTACTAGATAATCCATGTCCACGGAACAGCCCCCTTCTGCCAAGGAACCCGGCACGTTGATTGCGGAGATCTCGTTCCCGATAGACCAGTACGCCAGTAGGACAACTGGGGGTTGCTGTGGAGAACCTGGCGCACTCTGCTGCCCAGCACATGTGCCGCCTCCAGCGAGTTCACCAACGCTCAGCCGTTGGCTAAACACTGGTAATGTCTTGACGGAGGCGAGCCGGGCAGGGTAGAGCGCATGCGAATGCAACAAGGAGGCCAGGCCCCTTTTTTGGCCCACAGTGCCACAACTAACTGACAAGGTATTCCATCACCGCCAGATACTGGACGGTGATGCCCACGCCACCGGGAGCGGGCCGGCATACGTCTGCCCATTCAGGATGTCGTATGGCGGCGTGACGCTCCTCACAACGGTGCCCCCATTTCCAGCTCCGAAGTGTAGGTGGGAGCTACCGCCGCCCTCGCCTCCTTCCCTTGCATCCTCGTCTTGTACGTTTCGTCCGAATTCTGTATCGAAACCTTTCGTAGCCCTACCGAGCGAGGGACGGCACCACTGAAAAGTAGGTATACTTGCCCCATACTGGAACCCGCCATCGGGCCAGAACCTACGACTGGGGATTGTCGAGGGAATATAGCCATTGGAGTATATCGTAGTTCGAATTAAGGCGTCGATAACTTTCGCACGTCAAGTGGCGCTGGGCTTGGTGGACTGAATAGCAGTGAAAATGATGTACATTCCTCGTTCGCAACGACCTATGCGAGACCCTCGTCGATCCCCCTGACGAAGGCTCCGTTGCGATGTCATGTCTAAAGGGGTAGCGCGGCTTAAGGATTGGGTCGGGCCATATGCGGCTGGTGGGTGTAGGAGAGGGAGGTACAGCAAATTTGCACGAAGGATAAACACCCCCTAGCCCTAACGCACAGTTAGTCATCAGCGACAACAGTAGCGGATGTGAAGCTATTCAGCGATACTCAACCACGTGGCTTCAGACCGTTTGAATGAACGGACGAGCCTTTTCTGGGGACCAGCGATGACACATCGCGTGGTTACCCCCCGAAATCCCGGTATGTCGACGCCAACGACGATGACCTGGTAAATGGTACGCCGGCGCAGGGCAAATAGACGTTAGGATGCCCCTTGGGCCCACTCAAAAGCCCTTGCCTAGGGTTACCTGGCCCTGGATCCAATCCTGAAACTATAGATTTCATTCTTGTAGCTGAGCTCTCCCAAGGGATGGAGCCCCGTGGATCTGCGTAAAACCAGATCGTGTTCCCCGGTGCGAGATATACAAATGCATCCGATGTTTCAAACCTTGCGGCTGGCAAATGAGTAGACCGAATGTGGCGCGTCCAGTGCTAACTCTTCAGTCTACTGAACAGTATGGTGAAAAAGGGGAGGAGGAACGTGTGGTTAGGCCGGAATATCGCATATGAATGATGACAAGAATTTTTGGTCTTTATGGAGCGACGGAAGTGTGCTACCCTTTCGTGATCTCGGTCGGTGACTGCCCCTGAAAGATAGTTTCTGATGTTCTTAGGTATTGGAGTGTTGCGATTGAGGGATTAATCGCCTCGGGACTGCGCTTGGGTTCCTGAACAGAGACGAACAGTTAGTCTAGGAATTTTAAAGCATGGGAGAACTCTTATGGAATAGACAACCAGGCACACCGACAACTCCCTACAATTGATGTGAGGGAGATGGGGTTCGCATAGAACCATGAGATGTGTAAGATAACTTCCGCGTAGACAGACATGCCTTCAACATCGACCATGGATCCTCCAAAAGTGTCATGGACAAAGGGGAATAGCAAACTTTCTGCTTTGTCGTATGGCTAGACCGAGCTCGAGATCGGGATTTTGCTTAAACCTGGCTGGCAGATCCTGCCGACGCCCTCGTAACTAGCTTTCATAGCCGGTGCTAGATGATAGCCATACCTACTCGAAGGCGAGGCGCGAATATTCAGCTATCTTCAAGGGAGAGGCAAAGTCGAGTCTATGTTTCCGATGGTTATTGAAGAAGGCGTTGTAACCCTTGAGGGCTGGCACCGTCGGGCTTTCGCTCTGAACCAAGATCTCGACACGAGGCTCGACCACGAACAAGTTGTAGGATACTATCGCCGTGGTTCAGATGCCAAACGATACCAGGAGAATAATACTTGTTATCTGACTCCCTCCGAAGCACCAGGAGGGCGGCTGGTTAGTATGGCAGGTGTATTCAACGCAAGTTGCAGACTTTCCAGGGGTAGTTGTCGTGGAGAGGCTATGAAGCAAATTAATGACAAAGCACATCGTTTTCCAGGCGTTTCCTACCTTTCTGGGAGAGTTCAACCGTCCCTCCGTTCTTGATCGTCAAACGTGCCGTATTCTGTATATATTGCCTGGACACCTCATACCTCCCAGTGTTTAACCCCAAGGCATATATGTGGATGCAATAGTACTATTCCCCTCCCCCATTGAGGTGCTCGATACACTGTCGCGATCCTCTGGAGTCCGGGCCCCTTATCCCGCAGTCTCTCGAGTCCAACGGAGGGTCCCAGCGATGGGATGGACGGCCGCCGCCTCGGAGCTCTCCCCGCGAAGAACGGTCGGTCGAGCTGCTGATTGTGAGGCTTCTGGGACCGAAGCAAGATGTCTTCACGTCCCACCCGTCACTAGGCTCTACGACAGCGCTGCGGTCGGCGGCGAGGTCGGGTAGGGAGGAGAGAGGACTTCTGGCTGTAGGGAGTACTGCAAGAAGAACTGTAAGGAGGGCTGTAGAAGGGACTTTAAACAGGGCTGGTGATTGTATGGAGTACTTGTGACTGTATATTCACAAGATCATTATTGCCTTGCTCGTTGGGGCCATGACTGTCGCGACAATACACTGATGCTCCGGGCAGCTCAAGGTGTTATCGTCGGACCGGGGATCTTGCCTTGGATCTCTTTCATGATTTCCGGTGTATCGGAGTATTCATCTCTGCGTAGGGAGTGTGTGGGATCACGGTGCTACTAAGTATGAATGGGGTCAGCCCGGCGAAGAAATATAGCTGTGATCAGAGCGGAGTCTTCCTAGCACATAGTCCCAAATAGCGATCCCACTGATGTGGCAAAGGGACTAGAGCTCGGCCAAAGCGAGGGAGTCCTTTGTAGAAGAGTTGCGGACAGATACTACGGCTGTGTTGCACAAGAGCGCCAGTCTTGTGGCAGCATTCCAGGGGTAAGAGCTCAAATAGAACGACAAGGAAGTACTATAGGTGCCTGTGAAAGTGGATGCATCTGATTTGAGTCCTGAAAAGGAGTATACGAACTCTGTCGAAGGTGCATTAAGAGGTGACGTACGCTCGGCATTGAAATTTCAAGACACTTAACACCAAGGATACGAGTAGGCGTCTGTTAGTGGTACAAAGAGGCCGTGCGATGATTGAGGAATAATTATACTATCTGTTCAAGCCAGAGCACGTTCAGAAAAAGCAGAGCTGAGGATCACTCGGAGACTGCCGGTAACTTTTCTCCGCGATTGTAGAGCGATTGGCAGCTTGTAACTGAGCTCACCAGTGGCCATCATACCAATATCCTTAACGTAGGGAGAAATGGTGGGATTCTCCTATGTATAGAGATGGATACACCCTAACGCAACCCGCCGCATAGGAGACTACGAATAATACGTTTCACCTTGTTAATATGATAGCCTTGATCTCGATCGCCGATCGACGAGCGGTTGCCAAGTGAACGTAACTGTCGCCACGAACTCCACCTAGAGATGTAAGTACGATGAAAGCGTTGCTTCTCAATTAGAGCTTTCACAAAAGACGTTTTAATGATTCAAGGAGCAGCTACAAAGCATAATGGTGCCCAGATCTGGGACTTATAATTGCTGTCATGTTCCTCTAAGCTATGAATTTGCCTTGCTCTGAAGCCTTCGCCGTTCCCTCCTAGGCGTCATGCTCCCTAAGTTCTCTGTCCACCGTCAATACAGTGGCATTCATGTCCAGACATTCAGGCACATGCTGCCCTAGGCAGCCGTAATGGCGACTTGGCCACCAACGCCGCCGACGATTCCGGCGGGAGCGCCGGCGCCGGCCTCGTCATCGTCGTCGGGGCCGTGATCCTGGCCCGGGGCGTGGTCATGGCCGCCGCCGTCCACCTCACCGCCGTCTTCCTCGTCAGAGCCCTCTTCATCTGAGTTCTCCTGCTCCGCCTGAGCTCTCATGAATTCCTCATGGAGTCCCTTGGAAGGGCCCCGGTGACCGTGTCTGCTACGGTGATGATGTTGGTAGTTGTTGAAGTTGGTTGCCTTATAGGTACAACCGGGCTTGCTGCACTGCACCTCCGGGCCATTCACTGATTTTTTAGCGAAAGCAGAATTGGGATTGTGGCGCTTGTTCATATGCGTGGAGACACCGGATCCCTTGGTCGAGACGGTCTTCTTGCAGATATTGCAATAAAATCGGCTACCATCATTCGTGTAATAGCCATCGCGCTCCTTTCGGGGCTTGTTGGGCTGAGTTCTCTTAGGCGCCATCTAAGGTAGCAAAGCGTCAATAGTTATTCTGTAGGAGCGGAATAATGGAGGTTACATACCTCGAGTTTCTACAGTTCAAAGACAAGACAAAGTGGAAATAGTGTCAAGTTACCGATGGGAAGTACCGATTTGCGGATAAAAGGGATCTCGTAAATAGATGACAAGGTGGAGAAACGATGGTGACCAATCCGTGAAATACCCGCAAGGCTGTTGAGAGTCGGCGCAAGTTGCTATCGTACTGCCAAGGAGGAAGATTGTGGATTGACGGAAATGATAATGAAGTTAAAGTTCGGCGCAGAACTATTGCTGACAGTGACCCCGAGGTGAGGTTGTGCCCTTGTCGCCCTTGTCGCCCTTGGATACCTTTGCCTTGGTGACCAAGTGCGTAGATATTCGCAGGACTGTTCAGAGCTGGCCTAAACTTATCATGGCACTCCGGAGGAGCAAGACGATATGGGTAGATGAAAGTAGGATTGGGTGAATTTAAAGGTCCGTGTAAGAATGGACGGGGTTCAGTGACTTATGATACGGTGAAAACTGACGGCGACCAATCCGTGAGATATCCACAAGGTCGTTTAGGAGCCGGCTGAGTAGTAGGTATGAGACTGGAAGACCATGCGGATATGATGGGAGAGAAAGTAGGGAGGTGGGCAACACAAATCTGGTGGGGAGGAAACTGATACGTCGACAAGTAACCAAGACGTAGGTCGTCGGATTCGCCAACGCGTAGGTTTGTTGGACAGTAGTGATGGAGTTGGTCTCCAAGATGAGAGTAGTACTCGATGACAACAGGGGAAGGTAGATCGGATTTCTGGGGTAAAAAAGTGTCAACGTGATGGGAAGAGGGAGGTCGATGAGGAAGGTGGGAAAAGTCAGTGACACAAATTGGACTTAGTGCGCGGGTGATGATATAGGGTGGTCGAGATTCAAATTTCGATTTTTGATTCTGCTTTCATTCTCCAAAGGCAACAAGGTTCGTGTGCCCTTGACTCGATTAAAACGAAATATTTCTTGGACGGCCGTAGTTGTACAATACAGCGTTCCATTGAATAATAGTAATGTATATGCGTTTCTTTCAAGGCTTAGCCTGTAGAGGCATTCTACGAGTTAGTCTCTTAAGCAGTATTATTCTTAAGCGCTGGCAATGAAAAAGACATTCTAACTTCTTGCTCGTATGGTCAGACCGTTGATAAAAGGGGATCCTACCCAGATCTTCCATATGATGTCTCCACTCGCCGTCCGGGCGCCGCTTGGCCCGGCGGCAAGGCTACGAAAACTTTTAACGTAAATCTTTGATAGAACCCGCGAGACCAGGATGGAACGTGCCGAGGCGGGGGCGCTGATAAATCTCCCAGACGGCGGGAAACGAAAGGATGGGTACATATACGGAATAGTCTTTCAGTCAGTCACTCGTTAGAGGACATACTGTACCCTGTTGATCGCGGGGGGCGTCACCATTCTACTTTCATACTGGACACTGCCTTCACTTGGCCATTAAGGAGGGAATAGTGTGAATAGCTTAACGGCCACACTTTGACATGCATGATCTGTTAGATGGGTATCTACATATAGGACAATCATAGCCTAACACAACCCTGGTACCTTAAGGGAACTGAAGACTCGGGCCCCACGGGCGTTGATAGATTCCAGCATTGCAACAGGCTTGTCCTGCTCCACCCATGCGTGTACGGTTGTATTAGGCTTCTCCCATTTCTCGGCCTGAATCCCTCCACATCCGGGATTCTTCGGTTATTGACTGCCGCATGTAGAGAGGGGGTGGGAGTTGCTTGTAGGGCTGGGATGTGTCGCTTGGCAGATGACGAGGATCTTTCGTACTCGTGGTAGCTCGCTGGGGAAGTGATATTAGTTGACCCAATTGATGATAGCGAGAAGTTTCTGTTTTGAAGCGAGTACTTCTGCTGTTGCTGATACGGTGAGTGCTAGGCGGGACTATTCTGGTCACAGGGGGTTGCTTGCACTTACTTCGCTGGACGTTATCCCTGCCTGACGCTGGGCGCTGCCTACTCGGCACGGATAGGTCTTGGCTAACGTACTCATTTCTCATAGTTTACTCGCTCTCGGTAATCTCATGGCGGGAGCTAACTGTAGATTATGAGAATGTCCGGGGAAAGTGCATATGATGGCAGCAATGTCTCTAAATACATGAAAGGATTGGGTGTCAAAATGCGGCCAACTCCAAGGGGACATTGCTTGGTTAGTGGGGAAAGACTGAAATTAACAAGCATTCATAATGAAGGTACTCTAGCATAAGTTGCCAGTGTGCAGAAATGCATGCAACTAGGGGCAGGTACAGAGAGTCGACGAGACAACTAGTTGAGTAGCCCAGAAGCGCATAACTCGGGGAAGGCAGAGACAAAAAGAGTTGGCGAGACAACTAGTTGAGTAGCCCAGATATTCACAGCAACTCGGGGAAGGTACAATGAGTCGACGACAATTAGTTGAGTAATCTAGGGGGACATACGCAACCCAGGGAAGGTAAAGAGAGGTCTCCAATAACTAGTTGAATATTCTAGAACCTGTCGAGTTGAAAGAATGGAATCCATTCCAGCGAGTGCCCCAATGGAATGGATTGCAGCATATCCACCTGCCTCTAATGTTAATCGATGGATTTGGGAAATTTAACACATGGACAACTACGGCGTGGACACTGTGGACATCGCTTTGCTAGCAATGTGTATGACTAGAGCCCCGATGCCCCATACTCCGTCAGCTCCACATCCCTATCGACTTGACGAATATATGGCTAGTAGCGATGCCACGTGCCAGCATTTGTGATACATTTTAGTAAGACATTAAAAGGACTAAAAAGGCTTTGAGGCGGCCACAGGATTGCAAGGACAAAGGGGTTAACAGCCTGTGTGGCTGCTCCCATACCCTATTGGAAACAGACTAGCCTAGCATATAACACATCGAGAAGCAGCCATACAAGATTTGCAATCATTTGGTGACAAATCACTTAACTTCTACCAAAGCGTTACCGTCCATTATGGCCATTATCTCCATCCCGGACAACTTCAAATGGATGGATATCCATAGTCTACAAAGTGGGATGATTATATGGATTGTGCGCCAAGGTTCAGCAATATAAGACCGCACCGTCGATGAGGTTGCATGGCTTTCAACTCCATCTGGAAGTGTACGCAGTTCGGAGAAGGTAGAGAGAAGTCACCGACAACTTGCCAAGCAGTCTAGAAGAGCATCCACAACTCGGGGAAGGTGAAGATGCTTCGAAGGGATGTTATGTCGTTGTCACTTGGGAGGAAGCGCTATGTAAGCATTATGTTCTAGAGACCGTCACAGGGACATGACGAATCTATTCGGGCTAGGCGAAGGTTGCAGGAGGGTCAGGTAAGGAGCATAGATGAAGGCATATATTCCTAAATACAAAGGTAAAGTCAGCATCCAGACCGTTTTAATAAAATGAGACATTGCTCTGATACTCTGATCGTCTAAGAACGCTCATACTCCGAAGGTATTCTCTTTGTGGGCCTAGCAGGAAGTACAATACTCGCGCGTAGCATCGTATGCTTTATGAGGCAAACCGGCCCCGGTTTTGGACTTTCTCATTAGGAGACTGTCTCTCCTAGTACACATAGTGCTTGAAATGGTACTCCGGAAGCATAATGAATCACCTCCGCTGGTTTTCCTGAGGCTCACATCGATGGGAATGTTCGTCATTAAGGTATTACCTCGTCAGTCTGGGATAATTTTTTGAGGTATCCGGTTGTCCTTCGTGGCTTGTGTTTTGTGCGGGTTGACATTGTCATCTCGAGGGGGAATCTTCCATGGAAAGCTGGAGAGGCCTCCATCTCGTATAAGATAGTGAAAACTATGCCAGGGTGGAAAGTCCCCTAGAAGAGCGCATAGAGCGTTTGAGATAAGGGATACATTAATCAAATCGGAGGCGGTTTATAGATGATATGTTCATAGAATTACGCGGTGTGGTCTCAGGTACAATAGCTCACACTGCAGCAGTGCACAAAGATGCTCTGCGTTTCTAACTAGGTATGCGGCTAAGTCACCACACGACAAGTTACTAAACGTGTTACTTAATAAATTATTCTCATACCATAAGAACTTTGCGACTCCAGCACGATAGCGGCGTTGCATGCGACATATCCTGTCAAAAACCGGCTCATTTCAAAGGGCCGACTAACATATGACCCCTCCGTGCAGCACAAGCCTTCTGCTTTCCTAATATCTCCGGTTCTTGTTCAGCCGGCCGGTCTGATTATATGAGCCCGTCACTACATGCTAAAGCATGTATTCTTAAAGGCGGGTGGATTTATCCAGTTAACTTAAAAGGTGGTAACATAAAAATTAAAGGTAGAGATACGTTCATAGATATAGGAATGTATATGAAGCTAGGTCGGATGGCTACCGGAAGCCCAGGTGGTGTGATCGATATCTAGGGGCTGTTTGATATTGTGGGTCTATGGCGAGGCCTAACGCTGGGTTTATTTGACGGGGGCGGTCCGATTTTGTTCTCCCCGGCGGTGCAATCCGATATTGTTCTGTTGGAGCCCTCCGATATAGCTCTGCCCGGTTTTGTCCGATTTTGTCCTGTCGGAGGGAAGTCCGATATTGTTCGGCCGGACCCCCGTTTTTGTTCACCCCCTCCGTATAACATAATTAAGCTATCCTTCCGGCCCTTTCGCTTCTATTCGGCTTGCCGTATTTCTCAACCCCTCCGTACTTCTCAACCCCCTCCGCTTTTGTTCAATCAACTGGTCTGGATTGAACTATGCGATGATAAAACCCGGCCCCTTGCTTAAAAACGGCTTAACGAGTAGTGCTAATCTAAGGACATAATATGCCAAAGCGATATCCGGCGCTTGCCCAAAAGCGGCCTAGCGGCTCACGCTAATTCAACTACATAGATCTATCCACGCAGTAACTAGAACAGTCATGCCGCACATCGCATACCCTGCAACGACTAGAAGCGTTAGAAGGGTTAGGACCGCTCGACCCTCGATTGGTTCTAACCCCTCCGTTCTCTTCTAGAATAGCATCTTACCAAATTCTTTTCCAGGAGAGTCTAGCCTTCCTATCTGAACTACGGCAATTTAGACCTCTTCAGACCATCTCAACCGCTCAGACTCAGATAATGGAAGGCCAAGGGCATGCTTCGTTGTCATAGTACAAATGTGTCAGAGCTCACACCCTTCTGGGTCATCTCGCTATTTAAGACCGCAGACGACGATACGAAGCCTGGAGAGCTGGAAGACGCCTTAAAATACTCGAGGCAGGTGCAATGTTTCAGATGGCTTGCTTGGACAAAAGCTGACTGGCTCGGCTGAGCTTTTCACCCAGATTGTCAGGTGCATGCTAGCCTGGTCCGAGACTCTGTCCGGAAATATGTTTTTGCAGCCGACTTTGTTAGTGGCAGTGATGGTCGCGATAACCGCTGAATGGTTCATGAGGCTATGTACTTCTGATTTATGATTCGTGGCATGGATGACTGTTAATTTCGCTTTCAACTCTGAAGTGAATGACTGGCTTTAAGTCTAGCAGCAAGCTTGACCACAGGTAAGGTTGACACAGGCCAGGTTTGGGGTTGGGTCGTTTATAGGACAATATATTCACGTATTGGTTCATGGACTGCACACACACGCAGATAGACACGGGCTGAATGAGAATATGCTCGATGTCAGGTTGAGGACAGAAAACATTCCCGGCCATAGCACGAAAATCAATCGCTGCATGATTGTGCTGGCTTCTGTCAATGTCGTGCTAGAGATACCAATATAACTACGTTACAGCTTCAAAACGCGCGATTCAAAGGACGAGCCGGCATATAGAGTATAAAAAATTTAAGTCTGTGAGGGTTGCCTATGTGTGCCCGTTTCTACCGACTTCCAGGATTGGTTGAGGTTAGGTTCTACGTCGGAGCATAGAATCCCAGGCGAACAAATGGCCGTCGTATACAAGGGCGCCAAGGTAATGTAGAGATAAGGGCCAATATAGTATCACCCCTTGTCCACCCATTGTCTCTCCTATTCCGAAGCGAGAGAGGTGCCGGTATAAGACCTTTCTTTCTGAAGCGCACTCACAGGCACGTGGGGGCACCTGTTCGGATAATCCTAACTTTCCAAGCATTTGAAGGAATTCCTTTACAGTTTCCTCTGACATTCTACCCGGAATTAGATTGTCAATAAAGGACCGCTTCAGAATATCTGATTCCAGAATCAACCCCAATGTGCATACAAAAAAAAAAAAAAAAAAAAAAAAAAAAAAAAAAAAAAAAAAAAAAAAAAAAAAAAAGGAAACATTCATAGTATCACCTCGGTCTGCGCTCGTCTGACCGCCATGCTTCTTCTGAGAAGGGAGTCACTGTAGCCGTCTGGGTATCCTTTCTCAAAGTCCCTCTGAGACCATTTCTCCCTATCCTCTTACCAATTTTATTATGTAAAATCCAAATGACTTTGAGGTACCATCTCGGAATAAGCTGACAACCGCCCAAGCGTCCCTGAAATTTAATTCGCCGTTAACCAGATTGTGAGGATCTATGTATGATGTTAAGAAGTCCGGGTAACCAGCATACAGCTCCTTAGGTGTAGTGAATGGG
Organism: Monosporascus sp. GIB2; assembly: GCA_004155935.1. NCBI lineage: Eukaryota > Fungi > Ascomycota > Sordariomycetes > Xylariales > Monosporascus > Monosporascus sp. GIB2. The sequence goes on along the minus strand of QJNV01000322.1, from coordinate 41,455 downwards.
TCGGGGGTTCCAGCAAGGAGGGACATTCATTGAACCGGCCGGAAACAAAGGTAGTCTTACCTAGGAAAATTTGTAAATCATGTCTCCAACGAGGTCTTTGACGACGAGTGACGAATGTTGGCTGGACCCGCCTTGCATGACTGAGCAACCATCCATGGTTTAAAAGTTCGGTACAGCACTTAGTCAAGCACGTAGACATTCAGTAATAGACCTGGTACCTAACAGCGAAGAATATCCATACTCTCCGCCGTTTATTAAAAGAGTCTCTACCTCAGGCTCATGATCTTGGCAGCCTCAGGCAGTCTTCTCCTGCAGATATCCGCGTCCACCAGTGACTCCTTCTGTGACGGACGCAAAGCAAAATACCAACTCTCTTCCACAACCCCACGGCTACCACATACTTCCCAGTACCATCATCCGTACTCACCGATAAGTTGCGACATTCTGAGACACCTTAACACCTCAACATGGATGCTGGCCAGAAGACGTCTGACCACTATGCTGTCCTCGGCATTGACAATCCAGATTCAGCAGATCAAGCCTTGATCAAGAAGAGTTACAGACAACTGGCGCTCTTGAGACACCCCGACAAGAACCCCAAGGACCCAGAGGCCACAGTTCGATTTCAGTTGGTAAGTTGCCGAGTCCTATTTACAGCTCTTCGAAATCTGTCTAACATACAGTTCTCTACCAGCTCAATCAGGCCTACGAGACTCTCAGCGACCCGCCAAAGCGAAGACTCTACGACGCGAAGCGCAAATCGACCCGCCCCGAGGCCGAAGGCACTGCCACCAATGATCGGGGATGGTGGAATTTCTGGTGGCGTCGCAGAACGACAGCAGACGCGAAAGCATTCGGAACTGGCCAGGATCGCAAGCCGTACGAGACGCGGCGCCAGCGCGCCGAAGATCGCGACAGGGCCGCAGCTGACTGGGCCAGCCGGGATCCCCATGAATACCTCGAGAAAGTGCGGGAAAGCATGCGAGAGACACAGCGAGATGCCAACGAGAAGAAGGCAAAGGAGAGGGAGGAGGCCGCGAAGCGCAGGGAGCTGGAGGAGAAGCGGGCCTGGGAGAACCAGCAGGAGAGAGTCCGGCGGAACATGGAGAAGGGCGCTGCTGGGGCAGGGCTCGGCTCCGGGCGGCAGCGTATCTTCCGCAACTTGCCAGGCTCCAGCTGCGAGCACCGGAGGCAGTGGGATATGGTGCGCGAGTCTATGAGCTGCCAGGCGTGCTGTCGCCTGATGCCCGACTTCGTGTATCGATGCCCAGACTGCTCTATGGTCGCCTGCAGGAAGTGTATGAACGCGCTGAAGAAGGGGAAGGGCCACTAGCAGAGACATTGGTCTCCACAGCTTCTTGATCCCTGGTTCTCTGAGACACCGATGGCCCTAGATATGTATTAAGTGGACATCACCCTGAGGATAGACTATCTTCTAGCAATCGTGTAACCTGTAGACACACTTTGCAGTGATGGTCACCATATGCTTTGTGATCACTTAAAGCAGGTAACATCTCCCATTTAAGCACAAAGCGGCTCATAGACATATGAGAACCGGCCCCTGAAAAAATCTGGAAGAGTCAATAGGTGTCTCTTCATATATTATCTATTCTTCTTTGAAACCTGGCATGGGGATGGCTTATGGCGCTATCTAACTCGATCTTCGGGTTCGAGGTCTTTTTATGGAGACGTAGGAGCATCGCAGAAGTGCAACCAGACCATGATCTTCATCGCTATTTTTTCTCTTGGCAAGTTAATGCGCAGTGTGCCATGGAATATAAATACGGATTTTGTAAAGTAATCTATGCATGACACATTGCGGGATCTTATAAGTGTATGTCGGCAGATAGGTTGTAATTCTTGGCATGGATGCAATCTGTTAGGATGATGTGGGACTAGCTACAGGTAGGTTTCTCCTTGCTGATATAGCCTGTTGGTCGCCATGTTCCCGCAAGCCTAGGGCCACCGATCAAAGCCTTTTTGGAATCATCAACTGCTGACAGTATGAGTACAGTTGCGCACAGAAGCGTCACAAAAAGGTGAGTTGATCATCGAGATTCTAGTTGTTGTCATGACAATAGGAGCCGGTCGCAGCACTAAATTATTTTCTCTGTTATAGGTGACAATACGAAGTGGGCTTGCAGCGAAGCAGAGCAAGCCTGTGCTGCCTGTCTTTTCCCGTTAGACAAAGGTAGAGCAGTCCATATTCAAACACAGGAGTGGCTGGAGGGTCATTATGAGTATTAAGAGAAAACCCCATATCATCTTCACTGCCCTAGCAAGCCGGAGCTAGTAATGGAAAAGAAGAGGGAAGGGGGGTTGAAAGCGGCATCTTGGACACAGTGTCATATTAAGGAAATACCAGAGTTCCAAAAATAAGCATATACCCCAGAGGGCAGACATTAGCACCCCAGAACACCAGGTAAGCCCAGTTCCAGTCTCGCCGTTGGCCAAACAAAGCCTCTCGCCCCCCAACGCACGATCTTCCAACGCCGCCCTCTTCAAAAGGCACATACAAGCGTTCGGCCGTCGATCCGGTGGTCATAGTGCACAATACAGATCCCCGTGGGAGGGAAGGGGCGGACGTGTCCAAAGGAGACCCCACCTCGGATGCTTCGTAGGTAACTTAAAGGACTCTGTTTCTCCCGTGGCGGAACGGGCGCCTCTCGGTGTGGCGACACCACTCCGCTCCACGTTTCATTTTCAAAAGGAGCTACTACCCGGCCACGACCCCATCCCGTACCGCACCCGCTCCTCGACTTCTAGCTAGACCGCCAGACCACTTATCCGCGGGTGGCAGTCGTCTGGTATGCATTGGATAGGATCTTCGGCTGACATCTTCCAAGGTTCACCGCTCGGTATGGCTGTTCGTCTCAAGGTGGGCGGTTCGGTTTCGGGCGGGTCGCGTACGGAAGAGAAGAGTGAATTACTGGGGAAGGAAATCAGATGGAGAAGGGAACAGGGAAGAAGATTTGAAATGGTGGAAAAGCAGAAGAGGTTTACATATGTGGAAGCCTGGAGCAGACGTGCCGTATAATAAGTAAACAAAGGGAGTACCTATCGGCCGCAAATCTGATCGGTGGAAGCCAACTCGATATCGACTATACTCAATTCGTCGTGTAAATTACTGGTCCAGCTGGCTTCTGACCTGGCCTTATCTTGACTCCTGCTTGCACATAGCTACGTAAGTGTACTTTCACAATAGCTAGGTGTTTGTGTAGGCACTTGTGCCGAGATCACTGTTAAATGATAGCTAAGGCTCTACAGTAAGCCTGCTTCGACCTTCTGGTCCCTCCTATTATTTATATCAGTCCGGCCTCGCCAGGGACTTTTCTCCACAGTTAGGGACTTGTTACACCTGAAAGGAGTGTTGTTGATCGTAGGCCTTGTGTGGCTGGACGCGGGACATTTTCTTTACTACCTTGGCCTGGAGGTCGAGAAGGCCCTCTTTTGACTAACTCCCACCCTTGTAAAGTGTTCTAAACGTGAGGAATGGCAGAACCTGGCTCTACTGGGTTATGATGGGGCCATTGCAAGATCTTTATACATTACCTACGACTTGGACCCTTGCATTGGCATTATTTACAAGGATGGCTTGTACGACGGGTATCAATGTGTCTGCTCTCATACGTACGTGCCATGATATAGAAGTGAGCTGATGATCAGCAGATGAAGTCGACAGCCACCGTTTAGGGGAATCCGCCGAATTTATCCCAACAAGAATTAAGCTCGTAGTTATGCGAGTCTAACCTCCCCAGCAAGTACTAAAGATCTCGACTCGATACAGTTTGGCTTAAAGAGACACTGTACGCAATCTTGCGATATTGTTCGTGGAAACCTCATCGACTCTTCTTCAGAATCTGAGTGTTAGAACTTGATACGGAAATTAGGTACACGGCCTCGTCAGCATAAGCCGCACAGATAAGCCTCAGATGAGCCGCGCTAATACTACACCAAAGCCCAAAAAGACACTTTCCAACTCCGGTCGCCGATGCTCGCACCGCATGCATATTCGTACGGGACGGATGATAAGGTGGGGTGGTAAAGCCGCTCTGCATCTCTACCAGGCCGTGTGGCCGCCATCGATCACGAGGTTGCTACCCGTCATGAAAGAACTGGCATTGCTCAAGAGGAACAGGGCGGCGCCCTTGAACTCGGTCGTCTCGGCCAGCCGGCCCATCATGTTCTCGGCCTCCCAGGTCTCGCGCAGGCCGGGCACCTCCTCGAAGTTCTTCAGCACCATGGGAGTCAGGATGTGGCCGGGGCTGATGCAGTTCACCCGGATGCCGCCGGAGCCGTCCTCCCGGATTGGGCTCCACTCCATGGCAAGGTTGCGCGCTAGCTGGATGACGGCGGCCTTGGACGAGTTATAGACCGGGGACAGGAGGCCTTTGTTGGCGATGAGACCGCTCATACTGGCGATGAAGCATATGCTTCCGTGGGTCTTGTACTTGAACATCTGGCGGGCGGCCGACGTCGCCGTCATCATGACGCCGGTGTAGTTAACGGCCATCATCTTGTTGACATCGGCCTCCGTGTACTCCATGGCGGGGGTGAGCTGCTGAATGCCGGCCGCGGCGATGACGCCGTCAAGCCGCTGGTGCTCGTCGGCGATCTTGGCGATAGTCCGATCGAGAGCTGGGATATCCGAGACGTCCGTCTGCCGATAGTGCAGGACGCCTCCTGACTGTTTCGCTCTGCGCTGCGCTTCACCCCAGTCCTCATGGGGCTCATCCTCGCGGTCGAAGCAGTAGACTATTCTTCGCATTAGCGAACGTGGGAATGGTATCGCGGGAGTAGTCCGGGGCCTTACCGTTCGCGCCGGCCTCTACGAGACCCTCAGCGAGGGCGAGACCTAAGCCTCGCGCACCACCGGTTACGATGCAGACCCTTCCTTCAAGATCGAAGTCTCTAAGCCTCTTAGCTCCAATGCGTTCTTCTCTGCCGGGAGCCAGCCCGTGGGCAGGGTTCTCTCTGGAATTTGGAGGGGTCGCGGTAGATCCCTTAGCCTCAAAGTTGTGCACGTATCTTGTCTGCAGGCAGCTGAACGCCGCGGGTGTTGTGCGTCGAATCGGGCGAGAGTGTGCCGAAGCGGTGGGCCTGGAACGTGCGACCACCTGGGCCAGTCTTGTGCAGCGTTGAGACATTGCTACGATAATACTTTCGTCCGTTTAGGATGTCCTTCTTCCGACGAGGTTTCCTGCTAAGATAAGTGTATGTGTAGTGACCTGTTTCTACCCCTCGCATTGGGAGGGAGAGCTCCTTGGTTTTTAACTCCGGTGTGCCAAGAGGCAATGGGTCTGGAGCAAACGTTCCGTACGTTGGAGTGTCATAGTCGTCATACAGACCAGCAAATCGGTACTGATCTACATACACTATCTGGAATCTTGGATATTTGGGAAAGCTTAACGTTCTTTTCGCCTGGTGGAACTGGGGCTGTTGGTCGTAAACTAAGCCAACCAGAGCCTCCAACTCATCTGGGCTTTGATCAATCATATTGCGCCTTTGCGTCTTTGCGACGTCAGAGAACCGGGAGATCTTCAGCCGGGTACCCAGCCCACCTACTGTACTCGGGTTACCTGTAGCATTATGTACCTGGAATTTAGCATTTACTATGATGTTACGGTATTTTCATCTGAAACTGACATCTAATAAAGATCCAAGAACACGGGCGATTGACATCTCGGCCCTTTCAACCTGAATGGGCTCCTTGATGAGCCTTAAAAATCATCCCATTTGATATACTTGTTGTAATCCAAATCGTAATCCGAAAGAATCTTCCAAGTATTCAAGATTGATATTGTTTGATCCTCATCCTCCCCAAATGCAACTCGCGTAACCCGTGTCCTCAGAGGTTCTCATCAGCTTTACCATTTGCGTTAAATGTGCGCGCTATCGGCCAATTCATATGACGACCGCCTGGAGAACCTGGTCCGAGCGACCACTAGCTCGCTATCCCCGCAGCCCCAGCATACAGTACCTACATACAAATCTGTCACCTTGACGTATGTCTAACTGTAAAGGTACCTAGGCGGGTACCGGGACCAGGCCCTCACGGTGTAATAAAATAGCCTACTGAATAATGAATCAATTGAAAATGCTCCACAGGCTGACTTCGATGACGCCTGGGTAGCGAACGGCCCGCGTTTAGCTCCGTTCTTATCGAGCCGGGCCGCTTGCGTTACATACCGGTAGATCTGTATGGCATGCAGTAGGGCTTTGGAAGGCTAATACCTAGTACCTCATGTCCTATTAATCGGAACCCCTTATCAGAAGCGGCGGCTGACATATGCTCCAGGGTACCAGCAGGGAGTCGTAGCCAGCAACCACATTATCCTAGGTAATTCCAAACCTCATAATATTCCCAAGTTTATAGAGCTCTGTGGCTAGTTGATAGATATCTGGCCTCCCGAAGGAACGGCTAGAAGGCACTGCATTGGGTTGGCATATTCAGGCCATCTTCACGGATTACACCACACTCCTACCTAAGGTTTTACAGATTTACATCCTTGAGTGCCATGATCTCATCAGGCAACGCGCAACTATCGTATACCGGTAGATGAACGATAAAAGTTCGCACATTGACGTCATTTGCTAAACTTTGTCGTAGCCTGCCTAGACTCTTGGGGCTTGCTACCGGTATATGTTGGTTAGAGTGGGGTTAGAGCGAGGCTGAGATCGATTCAGAGCTTTCCTGGCGTAACAATTCAAAGACATTTCTTAGAGAGAATACCCCCAACGCAGTATGATATTGTGTTCCTGCAGGATACGACGCAATTTCGCGGCAATTGACCTCACACCTCCACATACCGTTATACTAAAACTTAGACTAAAACGGCATTCCCACGAAACTACGTATGCAACATACCATAGTTGCTATACTTATTTAAGAAACAGATTCTGCTATGCGAACTTGTGAAAATCCCTGGCGTTTTCTGTGAGGCTTAAAGCAACGTCATATACACATGCCCGGAGATGAATCTCCTGAGTCTTCGCCTGTGATGGCTGTTAAAGTTCATAGTATTCAAGTGCCATATGCCCACCATACTTAGCTCCGAATTATCAGGAAGAGAGAAGGCTCCGAGCTCAAGACAGGTCGGCAAATGAGGGAGACATGAAAAACACCCGGTATTGTGCCTCGCCGGTGAGTCCTCATTCAACAACGGGGCTATTATCAACTGGACGTCATACCTAGGCCAGAGACCGATGGTTGGAGATCACGCATTGGTTTCCCTTGGACTCTCCATGTCGCCACCTCCACTACTATGTACTCTATGGCTAGTGGGCGACGAGCGTGTTAAAGATCCAAAGACGTCAAGGAGTTGCGATCGAGCAGGACGGCAGGAGACACCAGGCGCGAGTTCGACGAGGTGTCGACCCAGGTGTTGACGATGAAGGACACTCGACATGGGTTAATAAGACCCCGCTGCCTAATTTCTCTGGGATGCGGATGCCCACTCCGAAGCCGCGAGGGGAGACGTCGGTAAGACATTCACAAGAGCGCGTTCATGGGTACCGTCGGCAGGTCGTTCGTGCACACGACAATCTGCGGCAGGACCATGAGCACTCGCTGAGTAACGCTACTTTGACGCCACCGAGGACCTCTTGGAGTGCGCTCCTGGACTCCTCCCGGACCCGGTCCTAAATGAGTTCAGTTTCGGTTGTGGTAGGGCCAGAGCGGCTGGGCTTTTTCGCGGTCAAATAAAGCCACAAGTAGCTTGGTGGTTATATGGAAGGCACTGCGGCCGTGGCTGCGCAAACTGTCATTGGCGGAATTGGAGCTGTTAGAGTATCCTGCGAGAGCCTCACGAATGCAGAAGCAAGGAGATACAGCGCCTTCGTGGTAGATGCGATTGTGGGAGTGGAGACTCTGGTTGCTGGTGCCTCCAAATGGTTATGGCATCACAATCACCCAGAGGATTCGGAACAGAATCGATTTAAAACCATCGACGCCCACCGAGCAGGTATCCCGCTGAGCCCGCCATTGTAAAGCATTACGATATTGGACTGCATCACTGTAGCTATAGCAAACGAGTATCAGAGATGAATCATGAAGCTAGCCCATGAGCATTTGTAGTGGCGCGAAGCCGCAGACATGGCTTGAGCCTTGAGGTAGGGGCTCTGTAGCTGCATACCTGCCTTGTCGAGCGCAATGCAAACTGGAATTCGACACCCACTGCAACATTATCGGTCTTGCTACAAAGCTAATAATAGAGCCTAACACGGAACTGGTTAGATAATGGAACGAGAGATCACGAAAATTCATTCAAAGGGGCTTAAAGGGGAAGACGTGTTCTGATGATCTGCAGCTGTTCCCAGTTTTAATTTATGTTGGGGTCTCTCCGTGGCTTGTTGTGGCTTGCTTCGAAGTCCCAATTTATCAATTGCCTCAGGGCTAAGCTTGCACCCCCACATAAGATGGCCAGGTCACGTGCCGGCGCCATGCGCTCGCGACATTCAGTTCGCAAGTCACGGGTCCATTTATCCCGTAATGCTTCCGACGGACGCTGACGCTTCTCAAGGAGACATCGATTGAGTCTAACGGGCGACTCCCACTGCCACTGATTACATTGAGATCATTCCACATCGGACGACGACAGATCAAAACTGGCCGAGACATGGAACATAGGGGCGAGCGCGATTTATAAAGCGTCCCGAGGTGCCGCAGCCTTGGCGTTAAGTAATCAGCTGAAGAGCTAGTTTAATCTCTCACCATCTATCTCAGAAACAACGAAGAGCGTCTCCGCGCTTCTTCACACGGGAGTACAAAACAAACTCCAGACTTCAACTGGGAGGCCAGCTCAATTAGAAAAAGGCTTGGCATATCTTCAATGTAACAAGGTGCCATGGATCTTGCGGTTGATGCTCTCCGCGCTTTGCACACCTTTTGGTCTGGTCAGGAGTCACAGCAATCTCAAGGCTCTACATATGAGGAGGCAGCCCCCCTAGCGCAGCCAAACCGACCCGATGAGACGTCAGCGAAGAATATCTCTGATTCAACCATCAACGTTGAGAATGGACCAGTTGCTGGTAAGGACGATCGGGCGCAAGAGGTGCCAGAGGGCCTAGACAAGAACGAAGCTCAAGCCAGGGCTTCCGTAAACCTCAGCGATCGAGACAGTGATAGCAGCAGAACCCAGCAGCCTCCTACGGACCCACAAACCCGAGAGAAGGACCCTAGCCCCGCCGATCCCGGAAACTCCAACGCGCCACACACCATCAGCGTAGGCCTCGAGATGGCGCGGCAAGGCGGAGTCATCCCCGGGAGGAAATCTAGCCCCAAGTTGCCAAGCCATGAGTCCAGTGGAGACCTGCGAGCCAGTAACAGGGATTCCTCAGCCGAATTCAGTGACAATCCCGAGCGGCTCAGCTCTGAATCTCCCACCAGGGAGAGACAGGTTAGCCAGAGACATGATATTGCCCCAGGTCTCTTCTCTGACGAAGAAGTCCGCAATCAGCCTGATATCATATCTGCGGACGGAAGATTGACCTTGCCCTTGGATGGGCCACAGCTACGGGAGGTTATGCACAGGATCGAGCGGGACAGATCGATATGCTTCAAGATGCGTTGGTATGTGGCAAGACATGTTCGTCAGCAATTCCAGGAGAGTCTTCCGTTATCGAATCAGTACTACAGGAGACGGGTTTACAGGAACCACAATTTTACGAGGGGACCAACCAGGGCCGAGCAGCTCATCTCTCTCCGCGCGAAGCCATTCAATCGTCTAGACTTCGAAGCGACAAGAATGCAAGAGCACTTCATTAAAAATCAATCGGGCTGGCAAGAACGTTCGATAACCCAAATCTTACAAAGGGCATATGAACAATATCGTTGGGCTGATGTGATCACCGACGAGAATGTCGACGCCATTCTTATAACAGAGGCTGGTGCTGATTTAAGGCTCTTCGCCAATGCAACTAAAATGGGTTTCCCCTCCAACGCTGTCTCTTCAGTCGCTCACCAAGGGTCCTCCAGGGCCTCTGTTTCCGAAAGGCCTTCTGGCGGCCTATTGATGCCCAGCGTTGCAGGTTCAGGACAATACACCTCGGAGGAAATCGCGCAACAGATACGGCAAGACCCTACTGGGGAACAGCCCAGGAGGCAGCGAGTGGGCACCGAGGGAATGGAAATATCGCCGCAGGTGGCAACCGGGAACGATGATGAAATAGCTAAACTGCGCGCAGAGATACGCGAGCTTAAAGCAGAAGTCGAGAGAGGGAGGGTATTCCGAGAGAAGTTCATCGACGAGCAGCGGGCGACCCAGGAAGCGCTAATGGCTGAGATGCGCATGATGCTGGAAGCCTCCGAATGCGTCAGGAAACGGAAACGCAGCAGCAGCGACGGGAAGCACTTATCCCAGAGAAGGAGCAGAAAGCTGCGTAAGTATGTGCAGAAGCTAAAGGAGCTCGACGTGCAAGCCGGGTCGTCCTCTTCGGTGGAAGATCCGTCCAGCGTTTCTGAATGATCCGTTACCTCAACATCGCTGGTGAGGTCAAGCCGGGTGCTCCGCATGACGGCCAGCATCGAGCAATTCTACACCGACCTATGTCTTTTCCGAGCTAAGCTATACATATAATGGGTGCGTCTAACGGCTGAACAGCATCTTGCCTTGCTGATGAGGACACGATGTCTCGTCCAGAGTTGTTAGAATAATGTAAGGCGACCAGCTCTACCGGTAGCTTGCCGTTTAGCCCCCACTCGCATCTCACGGCATCCTCGTGGTCTTTCATATCATCTGTAGAATGGTCATGAAAATCGGCACTCGCATCGCAAGATCTTAACATGCCACAACTCCCATCTTCGAAGGTCGAATCAACGTCGAAACGACCCAAAAGTTCATTACCAATGGGGCTGGGCTGATGGAGGCAAGCACCATCGTCTATCCCAAGATGTTTTGGTTGTAACTTGCAAGATCGTCTCCGTCGAGTGTCAGGAAAGCTGGCTGAGGAAGACCTCTTGAGCCAGGCTGGGTGTATCTATCAGGGGCGGAGGCGCGTGAGACACTAGTTAAACACATGGGCTTCTTATTTATGAGCGATTCGATTTTTTAATATATTCAAAGCTCTACAGAAGGTAATTCCTGGAGAGACCGTTGTCGCACAGCCGGTAGAAAAGTGACGGGTACCTTGTAGCATTACCGGGGTTTAAGGTATCCGTTTGGGTTTGGTGCGTTGATATGCTCCTGCCATAGTGGCTCATGCCCCAAGCAGGACCAACGAACGATAGAAGTGTTAAAATGGGTCGCTTGTCGAACTAATAGTGCCAAAAGATCTAAAGCCCCGCACTATGGCGGGACACTATTAGTTCTCATATCGCTAGTAACTGCTCTTGAATATATAGCTTTAGCAAACTTTCCAGATGCTTGGAATACCTCAGGTGGTGGTGATTCAAGGCATTTTCAGAACCGAAAGTCTTACCGCATATTATGCAGTACGCCACCTGACGAAAATGCGAGACTCTAGCAGCAGTAAAAGTCTTGAACAGATTTGGATGGAATCACGACTGCGGGTTATCTGGAGGTAGTGAAGGTCCCGCGTGCCAGTACTTGCCTTTCCTCTGCTCTCGGCACCAAAAGGCAAAGGCGGATCAAACATTGACTTCATGAACTACAATGATTGGTTGGTGTTGCAGCGGACCAGACCGGCTAGATGTGGTTGGAAACTGAACGTTAGTCATGATTCAATGGCAAGGCTGCTCTTGGTTCTCTAAAAGACTGTACGAATTCATAGGAATTGGAGTGGCTGTATGGAAAAAAAAAATCAATTCCGGTCATATCGCGACCTAGACGTATCGTGATTTCGCGTCCTCGGTCACAGTTCTATTGCTTGTTTGGGTCGGGAGGTGTGAAAACCAGAGGGGCGAGTGATATGAATTATGGGAGGCCTTCGCCGTTTTGCGCTTATGGATATTGACGAAGGCACCGTTTCTACGCCCTTGGGAAAAGGAATAAAGAGCTTCGTTACAGGAGGATAGCTGGTGGAAGTTTGAGACGGTGTTCGTGAGTGGTATGAGGTGCGAAGTGTTCCGCACCCCCAAGGATAGCCGCGCAACGATCATAAGGACAAACAAAAGATACAGGCTGCTTGGCGAGATGTTGACTGCGAATATGCCCGGCCAAGCTCTCTAACCGCGAGGCTCGCCTCCGTTGGGCCGCTCCAACTTCGTGATCTGCCCACATACAACACGCGCATGTGAGCGGAGAAGTCGTAGTGCAGTCTGGCATGGTCTCCGTTGGCGGTTTCGGGGCAGCAATTCCTTCGGTCGGACTCAGTTCCGTTGCACGGATCCACAAAGCTCGGGACGGCTTGGGAGCTGATTTCCCGATACCAGGCTCCGTTAGACGTCGACAAGACCTGTTGAGTTGCGTATAGCGGCGTGCGAGTGCATCAACGAGATTTATGCGTAGCTGGCGAAGCTGGTCCCAGTTGGACACATCGGCAGCCCGGGCACATAGCCGTGCAACCTCGGCACGCCCGGGAACATCGTATTCGAAGAGGTTAGCTCTCTTAGTTAGCGGCAGCATAAGTCGTGTGTCCGCTCTCTTTGATCGCGGTCGCGATGCAATCTCTCTCTCGACGAGGCTTGACCAGCCTTGGTCATTGTAGACTTCGTGCCTCTGCTGGTCGTAAGCTCTGTAGGAGCGTGGCCATGTCGCATAAGCCGGCCCATGCGGTGGGCAAATCCGATTGCAGGTGGCTCCCCAAGATGATCGCCTGTGCGTCCGCATCGGTGAAATGCGGCATGTTGTACCGGATATAGGTCGACGAGTCCCCGAGCAGGTCCCCCATAGCCTGGTTCCACTCTCCCGGGGTAAGTTGCATATAGAGTAATGGTCAGCTACGACTTCGGACGTGCACCGCCAGCGCGAGCGTTCCTCAACGTTAAATTTCTTGCCGGACCCGCAGCAGATGCCGTAGAACTCCAGCTTTGTTGCATATCCCAGCGCTCGGCCCCAGCTGGATCAGTGATTACGTACCTTGGAGTAACTGAGAGCTTTGTCGGGGAAAATTTGGACGCCGTCCGCCAGCTCCACGCCTCGGAAGATGGGGTGGTCCCGCGATTCCTATTTCCAGTGAAGTCGAAGCCGTCCGGAGCTTGCCGTACCAACAATGGTTTCGTAGATCCGTTCCGCACTATCGAACTCATTTACAAACGCGCCGTCTTTGAGAGCTAATGCCTCCATGTGGAGCACGGGTTCATGTAAGTGTATCTTCCTCGTGGAACCCTTGCTCTTTCTGGGACAGACTCAGCACCCTTCTTCTTTTTAAATACACCAGGTCGACAAGCATCCCCAGGCGAGGCCGCATCTCTGCCTTTTGGTGAATAGAGCCGGTGTCCAACATCACTGCAGCGCAGGTGTCCGATAACGCATCGGACCCCGTGGCAGTGGCGTCAGCGGTGACGATGAGGATATGCGCCAGCTGCACATGTAATCGCTCGTGCGCGTAGGTTTCCTTGTCCTCGACGCAAGGATGGTGCAGTATCAGGTCCAGATCGTCGACATAACGACCTGACTTCTCCTTCGAGGTATCGAGGTCGAACATGGGTGTGAGCAGCAGTGGATCCACTAGAAACATTATTAAATCAGCACAGTAATTGCAATAACTGTACACTAAATTGCCAACGTCGAGGAGCACTCCTCCATCCATCCAACGAGCCGTCCTCTCATAGTAGAGCATGCTGAGGACGTTCCAGTACGGCATGATAGACGACTTCTTCTTGACCCTCCCTTTCGAAGATTTGACGTTCCAGTGTAGATAACCCTTGGTAGATAGGGTAGATGTCCTGCATGCCTTGTGGGGGCCAACAGGGTCAATCCTTGCCCTCTTACAAACATACCTAGCGAGGTTAGTACGCCTGGCTTCATACGATAAAGTGACCGCCTACATGTTCCATTTCTATTCCTCCAAGGTTGTCACCTTGTCTGTGTTCTCGCCGTGGTTGTCTATCATGGGACCTCCCGCTGCGCATTGTGCGACGGACTGCTGATGAAAAGTTGGCTTCAACTCCGGAATCTTGCTCGGCGGAGGCATAGCCGGACGTCAAGTGCAGCGGTTACGTCGAGTTCCGTATTCGTAACCACATCTACGTCTCCGTCTTCGTCTAAGCCGACGATTACGTAGTCGTCGGTGCCAGCATCGGTGTTGGACGCATCGGTCAAGTGAGAGTCAGAATCTCCAGTGGCCCGGATGGTAACGGGGGTCGTTCCACTCCTGCTAGATCTCGTAACGCGACAGCTTCCTCGCGATCTCTGCGGACTATCGCTAGGAATGGTCTCGCCATGTGGCAGGGAATGGTATCCTACAGCGTCGCCGCCGATCTGGTCGTCATTCGCCCTGGCGGAGCCCGTTCCGCGCTGCGATGGGCCGCTTATTCGTTATTAAACGTCCGAGAGTCGGCTTTCGCTTTGCCGCGACACACATTCCGCCACTGCCTCGCCCATCTGGGGATGTTGGAAACACGAGGTATGACGGCGGTGGGTGACGCACCACAAAGTGTGGCGGCGAATGACGGCAGAGGGGGGATGCGACTCGTCAAAATAAGGGCCTGATCCTGATCAAGGTAAATGTTCATATACCTATCCGGCTATACAAAGATACCACCCGCCGGATACGAAGGTCCAAGAGAGTCACTCGTACTCCCAGAGGTCCCACAGATCATGTAAATAGTCACCTGACCTGTGACACCTTAGTAACTCTATGTAGCTATACATTAGTTTCTATGACGATGTCCCACTCGGTAAGTTTAACCTTGATCCTTACGCCCTATTCGGGAACATTTCCCTTCCGCTGGCGGATCAAGGGAAGTGACAGGGTTTCCTAGTATATTCGGATAAGGAAATATGGAACCCCGACGTACCCGTGGAACGTCATTGCGAAACTTGAGTTCATTCATGTACTCACCTCTGATGAGTTGTGTCAGTGGGCAGGGATGGGTGTTAGTGGTCGGTTTGGTCGGGTAACCGAATCGGAACTAGCAGCGGCTCCTGGTCGGCGTTCACTTCTAATTTTAAATTTTGACTACATCCCCAGATCCTAGGGCGTCCAATTAGAGCTCTGCCAGCAACCTGGTTGAGGCAACGTTATGGGGACTGCTTACAAAGCCGCCCCTTTAACATCTCTTGAACGTATTCACCTTCAAGCAACTAAGACCATCCAGGGAAAAACCTGTACAACGGCTCCCGCCATAACTACCGTACAGTGCCTGCGATGTCAATATCATCGAATAACATCTTCCCGGTATTGACGTCAAGCGAATCACTGTAAATAGCACAAAATAAGCGCAAACCTGGGGAGCACCCCGTCTACATCAACCTCGATGGCCGCCGTTGGCTAACCATGGAGAGTCCGGTCGCGTAAAGTACATTGCATAAAATCTATATGCCGTAACGATAGAATCACCTTGTGGGATCCCCTACCGTAGGCATGGCATGCTACGCCTCGATGGGAAGGCAACTCGAGAGAATCGCGTAACCAATCGCGACATCGGAGAAACAGCCTAACCATGATACCACCAGCATGATGGCGGGAGACGCGACACATCCAATTCAATGTGAATCGCTGCTAAATAAGGGTAAACGTTGACATTTTGGTCGAACTTTAACCTCCAAGTGGCAAAAGCGGCATACTTCATGGCCCCGAAGGTGTACAATAGCGGGCCATTGGGTATTTGCAAAATGGAAAGAGCGTTTCTAAAGGCATCCACCTGGCTTTTTTGACAGAGTAGATCATCCCGTTTCTGACATTAGGACATAAATCAATAAATAGATGATCTTACAAAATATGTATGGCGCGGTATTGTAGCGAACACGGCTTTAGTGGGATCATACAACGCTCGACATTGGCACGGCAATATATTCGGCCGTTTCAGACCTCGCTGGTACCAGTGACTTCAGCGATATGTGTCAAATTAGTCCCCGTTGGGCTCCTGTTGTATCGTAATATAGGCGTTCGAGCCCTTTATAGCTCGAGCTTGTATTTGCCTATATATGTTTTCTGATAGCTCACCTCGATATCTGGGGATGGATTACCTTCCTTCACATGTCAGAGGGAGCTTAGGATCGTTGCTCTTCTGCTTACGGAGGACTTCGTCATTGTCAGCGAAGCTGACGGTTAGAATGCTGCACTCATTGGCGGGACTTTAATAGGAGTATTCGGTAATAGCTGGATACTCTGGTTAGTCCTTGACATCCACTCTCTCGGCTATGATTCGGGGGGACCACAGTGGATACACCGTCTACTTTAAGCATAATCTCTTTCCGGCGTGGGCGACATAGTGCGCATGCACCCATACCAATTCGATCTTCATGATTTCCCTAGTAGACCATTCCGGCCTAGGCGTTGACGTTTAGAGGGTAGCCTTGCTATAGGTGTCTCATGGCTGATACCCCGTGTACCCGTTTTCGGTATCTAGGAGGCCTACAGGTGAAACCCAACCGGAGATGTCCCCCCCTTTTCTTATACGCTAGGGGCCGCGGAGCCGGTGGAGAACCGGTTCTTGGTGCTCTGGGACGGAAATTTCTATAATAAGCTCATTCTATCGCCCTGGGCTTCCGATGAAGCCGGAAGGTTAATTATTGCCTAATAGGCTGCGCACCGTCACTGCGGCCATTAGGGAATACCATTTCATTCATTTTCCCTTGGCATCGCAAGTCGGAGAGCTAACAGTAGTTGCTGGGTCTGCAAACTGGCTCGTCGCCGCCTATTAGTATAACCTTGTTATAAATAAGTCGCTGGGTTTTTGGTTGAGCGGTTGCTTGAGGTTCGTGTCGCGATTAGCCAAGAGGAGATGAGCCGAGTAGAATAGCTTTCTCGATCGAACTCACGGTCATCAGAGCTGTGAAGCAAGGGAATTTCGACACGTCAAGGTTTCCGCTAAATTTTCAGGCCAAAGCCGAGCTACTCGACAACTATCATGATCATCGAGTTCCAGGTTATACCAAAGTCTGCATACAATAACCAAACAAAATCCGTTCCTGTCCCACCATATCCTTTACAGTAGCTCGAATTTTATCCGTGTTGCATATTTCAACAAATATTAGGTTCATTCGAAGAAGTACCAGCCTACCTTTGGAGATTTTTAGGTTAATACTCAAAAGTTCCATCATGAATCATTACAGTAGCGTATAATGATTGCATATTTAAAAGTTCCTTCATACCGCTGGACCCCTCTAATTATCACTTTTTCAGCCTCCTGTTTCCCGTTCACACTGCTGCATCTCTCTACCACATTTCTCACCCCTGCTGACACCTACTCCTAATCCCGCAACAATGGCAACAAAAACGATCCTTCTCCTTCTTGCCGTCCTGATCGCTGGCTTGTCCCACGCCGCTACTATCAAGAAGTCGACAGCCGGCGGCTTCAGCTCGAGCTGCTGGGATGTTTCGCTGGGACCAAGTCAGGATTCACATGAAAAATTTAGCGGAGAGTTGAGGGCCGAGTGTAAGGAGTCTCTCGACAGCAAGATCAAGCATGGAAAATGCAGCAAATTATGGCTCGGCAACTGCTATGCCAACATCGATGGCAAGATCGTCCCAGAAGCTATGTAGTAAGAGCGCCCTTTCCGGCTAACCTACTTGCTCACACCCCCGTCGCCGAAACACCCTGTTTGTCCAGAGGTCATCTAATAACCATATCCACAGCCGGCTCCAGTCTGAGCATCCGAGTTTCATGGAGTCATGCAAGGACTGCAAGCTCAGGGGAACTTTCCTCACGTGCAGTTGTAAGGTCGGCGGATATTTCGGTAAGGAGAAAAAGTACGGGGAGACTACTGTCAATCTCGGTAAGAGCACCCATAAACTTGACAGCACACGATCGAGCTAGTGGCTAACCTTACCCTAGACGATCTCATCCACAATGATGGGGGCTACCTCGGGTGCTACGACAAACGCGGCGACGAAAGAGGATGCCCCGCCCATCGGGGACTGAAGGTAGCTGCTGGGGAGGCGGGAAAATACTCAAGCTCCAAGAGCGAACACACTCCTACTCCCACCAAGAGCACGTCCAAGAGCGAACATACTCCTACTCCTACCAAGAGTGAACACACTCCTACTCCTACCAAGAGTGAACACACTCCCACTCCTACCAAGAGCACATCCAAGAGCGAACATACCCCTACTCCTACTAAGAGTACGTCCAAGAGCGAACATACCCCTACTCCCACCAAGAGTGATCACACCGTTAAACCCACGACCACTAAATCCACCAGTAAGGAGGGACCAAAACCCACCAAGCCGGACCACACTGGGCCGCCGGGCCACACTGGAAAGCCGGACGATCCTGGAAAGCCGGACCACACTGGACCGCCGGACCACGCTGGAAAGAAGAGCACCTCCACTTCCTTCATTACATCCACGGTGACTAAGATTCACACGGCCACTGCTAAGCCCTCATCCACATCTAAGCACGGATACTAAGACAATCCACGTCTACCGGTACATCGATATCCACATGTCCGATCGCATAATTCCAGTGGGTGGATATGTCGTTTCCCCAAGTGGATGGCCCTGGGATGGACATTAAGGATGTCAATGAAAATGCCGAGAGACGGAACATTGGTGTTGGTCGTGTCGGTCCTGTCGAATCCAGCTGCTAGCCCCTTATCACACCCCGGCAGCTCGATTTCCTGATTTATGTTGTTTCCCCAAAAGTTTAAGGGGCCATCACAACTTCTGACTTGTATGCCGCTCTTTACTGCAGCCAACCAGGCAACTCCCTCCTTTCAGAAATAGGTGCTTCGGTGTGCGATGTCAGGGTCAGACAGGCTCTGGCCGGCTCTTAATGTACCTAGCTTTCAGCTATTCACAACAGCTGGTTTAATATACGTCTTAACCTGTACACTGTTCTGGTGCATCTTGATCAAGCATTAACCTCCTACGGTACTCCACTGAGTAGCCTTATTAATACTCCTTCCCATTCTCAGGTTGACACAGGGGACCGGAGAATACAATGTAGATCCGCAGACAGCGGAGACGTCGTGGGTGACTTCAATAGCCCTGGTCCGTGCAACACCGGGACAGACTAATTACTCCAACATACAGAACGATGAGACCATTTAGCCCACTTTCCATCCTGTCCCGGGGGTCGCTCTTGGTGAATTCTTGTCCATATTTGTAAGCGTCAACTCGTTTCACCCGATTTCATGGGTGATGAATTTTACAACAAGTATTACAGAATGGAATCTGCCTGTTTCTTGCATTACACAGAACCCAACAGGATTTATTCCCCAACGCCTTAGTACTATCTCAGCCCTCAAGACGCGGCATGTTACCGGCATGGCACATAGATCCCGCTAGCGCATCCTAAAAGCACCGACATTATGCGTATCAAGTAGTCGAGATGCACCAAAATACACCTACACAATTACACCAGGTTCAACCGCCGCATCTGATTGAACGTAAACCTGCGCGCCGGCTCCCATAACCGTTCATTCCCCTTGAAGTGCACGTACGCTGATCCCGCCGCCAACCCAGCCAGGTGGGCTGCGTGGCCCAGTCTCATCCACTTGCCGATGAATAGCCCATACACCTCGAAAAGCGCAACGGCGGCCAGCACGGACTGCGCGGGGAAGCTGACCGGGATGAACACAACGCCAACCGCTGCGTCCGGGTACGTCATGCCAAACGCGCCTATGACGGCCATTATCCCGCCGCTGGCTCCCAGTGACGGGACCAGGCGGAGTACCGGATTCGGCCATATCGACGCCAGGTGCTGCGCCAGGCTGGCCAGGATACCGGTCGAGAGGTAGAACGCCGCCAGGTGGCTGCCGCTGTCTTTGAACGTCTTGCTCCGGGCCAGGGGCCGCGCGAAGCTGTAGAAGGCGTACATGTTGAAGCCGAGATGCATCAGACCCGCGTGCCCGAACATCGAGGTGAAGAGGGTGTAGTTGGCCGATCCGGATGGTAGGTGTGCGAAGTGGTATCCGAGCGACGGAACTGCGCGACAGGCGGCGAAGATGCCGAGATTCGCGGCGATGGTCCCGTTGATGAGTTTCATGCTACTCGCCAGGTCTTGCGACAGGACATCCGGCAACCGCGAGCCACGCTCGGGGTACATGCTGCGCATCCAGGAGATGGCTTTGCTGGCACTGATGTCGACATACGAGATTGAAGCCCCCACTGGCAAGCGTCTTTTCAGTTCCGCCACGTCGTGGCGGACCTCGTATGCCGCGCAGCCCAGATACACGGCGGAAGCTGCCGTGAGACACCCTAATGTCGGGCCGAGGACCCGCACCGGGGGCAGCCTCTGCAGGGGCCGCAGGACCTGTGGCCCTTCCGGAAAAGGGGGCGATGCGAATAAGCGTCTCGTCGAGATCCGGAATCTGGCGTAAAACGTGGCCTTGTTGTTAAGCTGAGGGTGCTTCATGGTCGAACTTCAAGTCCACGTGTAGATGAGGTTCATCCGTTCACGCTGTTTACCTTGCATGTGTATGTATAAAGTAACATGTAAACCAAACGCGGGTGGTGGGGGCTTGCTTAGTCATCAGTACATGCTCAACCACCTTTACCGGTCGAGCAGACTGCGCAGTTAGGGAGCGCCGGCCTCTCCCGCCCTTTAAAAGCACTCTAATCTGATGTAGTGGGTGCTGATATCGTTCAGAGATGTCCCATAAAGGCAGCCTTTTTCAGTAGACACTGGTCGCGCTGAGTTCAGCTAGCCCTATGTAAAAGTTGTAAAATCTACCGCATCCGCGCGCAAGTAGAAAAGCATGACACCCCAATCACTTATCCCGTACTACACACATTCTATCACTGAGTGATGCCGGGGCCATGTCGCGAAGTGTGTTCTGGATTCTAAACCAATACTTCGCCATATGAAGAGGTGTGGCAGTGGAAGGCTAGCCCCTTTTCTATGATTTTGCTATACAATCGAACCATCCCCTTGACGGGAGGCTGGCCCCTGTCTAGCCTCCCTACGTTGTCCCTCTTGATCTGCGACCTGCCCTCCAGTAGTAGATATCCATCAAAGATCTTCTTAGATGAACCTCTTCTTCTTCATATCCGCTCTTTTGGCAAGTATTGAGCTGCAGAGATTGGTACAAATTTCTCTCGCCTAAAGTGAGATCGACACCATCTGTACTCCGAACGATGAAACCAGTAGAGCACTCGCCTCTTTATGATAAGGTTTAGTTGCAAATCGAAAATCATGCGCGCATTATAACTAAAGTACAAGCAGCGAGAAGATCAATAACGGAAAACGGAGTTAACGCCTGAGGTCAACGGATCGAGTAAAGCGGAAGTCGGTAGCAATACCCTTTCACACAACTATCTACGGTTCCATATGGAAAGGAAGAACCGTAGACGCGGAGTTTAGCAGTATCTCCGGATGAATGATGCTCTCTTGCATGATGCAAAGTTCCGTAAGATTCTGTGGGATCCGACGGAGCTAAGCACCTTATTCCCTGCTCAATTAAGCACGATACCTCTATTACGGTACATATTTTAAGGGGAATGGGGTTATTAAGTAGACATATTTGTTTAAATCAAGTCGACCCGACGTCCAACTTTGAACTAGGAAGACGGCAATTGTACGACAAGGACGCCCAACAGGGCCGGAGCTTGTTCTTAACTTCAGCTTGTATGAGATGCTAACGTAGTCTCTTTACCATTTACCCTCATCCTGACTCGTGGAGGAAAACACATACTAAGCAATATGGCGGATTCTCTTAAGGTGCTTCTGACGGGTAGCACTGGTTACATGTACGGAAGAACCCCCGAAACCTTCCTTTCCACGCTTACAAACGCGATATAGCGGTGGATCTGTCCTTTCTACCCTTCTAACTTCCAAGAACCCCGCTTTCGAACACATAAGCCTCTCTGCACTTGCAAGGGGTGAGGATAGAGCCCGAGTCCTTACCGAAGCAGGGGTAAATGTGGAACTGTTCGAAGACTTGGACCAAACGGAGCTGCTCGAAAATATCGCGAGCAAATACGACAGTAAGTGATTGGGAGCCCGGATCTGGAACAGGCCGCTGACCTCGCGCCCAGTCGTCATCCAGTGTGCAGTTGGTACCCATGCTGCCCCTGCAGTAGCGTTCATTCGCGGCCTGGGAAGGCGTTTGAGAAATACAGGAAGACAGACCTACTACATCCACGTATGAATGATGCCGCGTTTCACAGACAAGATGCTGATCGGAGATGCAGACCTCAGGCGCTTCAAATATAGCCGTTCTCCCCTCTAGCGGGGAGGACGTCGAATCGTATGTCTTCTCGGACAAGGACAACGTCCACGCTTATGAGAAGTACCGCGAGTCGCTGCATTCGTATGCTCAGCGCGCGGCAGAGCTCGCCGTCGTGGAGACGGGCCTGGCCACCGGCGTCCGGACGACCGTCATTATGCCGCCCACGGTCTACGGCATCGGATCCGGCTTCTTTAATCGGCTGTCGGTCCAGATCCCCAACGTTATCCAGACCGCGCTGAACCGCGGCCGGGCTATTAGGGTTGGCGACCACAACGCAGTGTGGAACCATGTCCACATTGATGATCTCGTGACCTTCTATGAGATGGTTCTGGCGAGGATTGTCGAGGGTAAAGAAGTGCCATATGGGGAGAAGGGGATCCTCTTCACCGACGGCGGCGAATTCGCCTGGACTGAGTTGTACGAGGGTGTTGCCAAAGCATTGAAGAAGAGAGGCAAGCTAGCCACGGAGGAGCTGCAGACCCTGAGCTTGAAAGAGGCAGCTGAGATATTCACCGGCGGAGACGAATATTCAGTCGAGGTAGGATTCGCATCAAGGTAAGCTCTTCCTCTGTTAATAGTCAGTGCTCATGGGTTAACAGCAGCCCAGCGCGAGGGCCAGGGGAGATATCGGCCGGGAATGGGGTTGGGAGCCGAGAAAGACCCACTCGGACTTCCTGAATACCTTCGAGGTTGAGGCGGACGCCGTCCTGGAAGCGGGCAAAAGTCTTAACTATGCAAGCCATCTGGAAGGCCATTAACCTAGTGTTGCAACGGTACTGCGGGGGCCACCGACTCGCGGAACCCCCGGCGATTCATTGGTGGTGAGGGTGAGGGTGAGGTAACTGCTGAAACAAACGATAACCCCCTTCGTTCGCAGGCTCCGACCCCCTGGATACAACAACCCCGTCCCCGTCATCTTTAGGAGCAACATTCGTCGGTAGCGTGCCTCATCGGGACCGGATTCCGTTACGATTCAATCGTCTTCGGAAGATGCTTCGCGTTTTGACTTGCCGCGAGACTCCTAGGCTCGTAGTCTTTGGCGGACTATTCGTGTAAGTTATCGTCTTGGTAAAGAAGATAGGTAGGATAGGGATTGCGACACGGAGGTGACGGTTTGCGCCTTGCCAGACATGGGGGTTGAGCCCCTGATGGGCACGATATACTTAGACAGGAGTGTGCCTTGTAGCAAGGAACCTTCTGGTTTCGCTGGTAGATGGGAGTTTTGGGAGCGAGGTGGAATGGATGGCCGATTGGGGTTATTCTTGCCCTGTTCATGCACAGAAGTCCCCTCATTCAGTTGCAAAGAAATTGTCTTGGTGAGTCGAGCAAGGAGTGCATGTTAGGCTAGGTGTAGAGTCGCACCACCTGCTTTATACCTCGATGTAGTCATACCTATGCCTAGTTCTAGTCTTCGTTTGCAAGAGGGTTGAACACCCATGGTAGAGCTATTCTTTTCAATGCTCCCATATAGAGTGTCACGAACAGCCAAGAAAGTGCACGGCCCATTAACCGTTCGCGCTGTTATCACAAATACGCGCAAGATTCCTCGGCCGTGGAGGGCTGAAGTCGAACAATCAAGCACCTCCGACCAGAGGGGCGTAGAGAGACCCTCCTACTAGTTCGCTTTAGTGAAAGGGGAAGATCGGATATTCTGCTCTGCGCCTGATACCGGCATCTTGGCTGCAGACCCAGGAATGTGCTCGGCTCGAGAGATGATGGGCAGAGCTTGTACGTTTCGCTGCTATGCTAGCAGGCGATCCTTATTGGGTACCCAGCGAGTGGTACGTCCCGTAGCGCGGTGCTACTCGCGCCACCGCTGTCCATTGTTCTCCGCCTTGAGTCATGAACGCGGGGGCATGGCTAACGTTAGCCGTTGACATGCGCCTGCCACCACAATGGTTTCATGAGATATACGCAACCGATATAGGGCGCTCATTCGGAGTCGAGGATTTCAGTTTCCGGCGTCATAAGAGGAAGGATGAAGATGAGAGAAAGCCTGGCAGCGTCCAGGATCCCTCCAGACCGGACCCATTCTTTGCGCCGTGGATGTCTGTTGTCATGTAGCCAGATTGTCCGTAAGAAGTGATGAGGAGACCACATGTGCAGGTACATAATTTAGAGTTCTACAGTAATCATCTAAGTGGAACTGGCCTTGGCCCGCAGCCCTGGTCACTCAACACCCACTGCCGCCAGGAACCCTCCTGGCTATTTATAGGGCGAGCCTTATTGGAGGAACGGCACTGCACCCGCCCGCTGGCATGCTGCCTGCACGTCACCAAACTTCTCGCATTCATCTCAACCAGGCGGGCAGCCGGAATAACGCGAGAGAACTCTGAACGGTTTTCAGGCGAGGTCTTTGGGTCAACCTACAAGGCCCCGACATCCGGGACCGGGCCACCGAGTGCCGCTCACGACATAGGTGGCATCATGCGAAACAAAATCTGACGTTCCCTAGGCCTATTAACCGATCCAAGTCTTGTACCCGCTCACAAGCATCAGCGCTAATAAGTTCGAGTTGCATCGTTCCATCGTTAGCATCGCAGAAACGGCACAAGACAATCCCCGCGGACCGATCCAGCCACTTTCATATTATGTATTTGTGGCTAGCACGCTGCAAAGCTGACTAACAACTCGCCTCGGCCTCCTGCGTTGTCCGAACTGCGAGGGCTGTCCCGTCCGTGATGGCCCGCAGCGGACGCTGGAAGATGCGAGCATCCGAGCTGCTAAGGCACCTGCCGTCCCAGCTGCTGCCTGTTTGCCTGCCGCCCTTGGTGGGCCCAGCGGCTGTTGTGCCCTATTGCTAGGGCTGTAGCGGGTTAGCGCGCACGCGGAGGCAAAGACGCCGCTATGTGCTCCGCATATGCCATGAAGTTCATCTCTGGGCCGGAGTATGCCACTGGGCTACTAAGAGAGTCAGCCATAGCGTAGGGTCGGCGCAAAAAGGCGCCGCCGTGCCGTCGACCAGGACCCCTCCCCTCTAAGGCTAAGAAGTTTCAACGTGTTTTTGTCCTGGACTAGCTTACCTCCGGTCTTGCTCGGGTTTTATTTTGTCGGCCGGATCTGGGAGCAAGGGGAAAAGATGGACGGATGGGCCGGAAGCGGGAGGCGAGAGGAGGGGTGCGGTTTGCGCATTTATATATATGTCCCCAGAGTTGGAGCCCCCCGCCCCAACCCTAGCACGCGATCACACGCCATTTGCACGTTATTCTACGTATACTCTTTTTCCACCTGAGTATTCGAACCCGCCAAATCTTGCGTCATGTCCCGCTACATCGATACGCTGCCGACCCCGACTCACGTTGAGCCCAAGAAGCTTATCGTGCTTAGTGCGCCCAGGTAAGTGTGATGATGTCAGCTTGGCGAGGGGTGTTAAGCTTTCAAGGCGTCGAGGGATTTTACCCTTGGCCTACTATCCTTACGCCCATTAGAGTTCGATAGGAGGACATTTAACCTGATGTCGCGTGCGTATGTGAACCTGTAGGACCGGAACCCATGGCCTCTATAACGCGTTGAAGCTCCTGGGCTACAAGCCCTTCCACATGGCGGAGGTTCTCGGGGCGGGGCCGAAGGCACCCAGGATCGTGAGGGAGGGATTAGAAGGCGAGATTGGTCAGGGAAAGCCCTGTAAGTTATGTCGCAACTGCCTCGAGAACTCCTTCGCGGGAGCTAGTCGACGGGCGTTGATGGGATGTGTGCAGATACCCGGAAGGAATTCGACAAGTGGTTTGCCGATTACGACGTGAGTTACCATCGTCACGGGGCGAAATTGACGGAAGGAAACTAAGGAACGCTAATCCTCTCCAGATAATCATCGAGATGCCGTTCTTCATGCTCCGATCTGTGCTCAAAGCCTACCCGGACGCCAAGTTCCTCCTTGTGCAGCGGTCGCCGGAGAAGTGGGCCACGTCCTACGAGAACACCATAGGGAAGGTAGCAACCCGAGCGAAGCGATTCCCGTTTACCATGATGAAGTATTTCGACGGCATGATGTACGAATTGAGTATGTTGTCCCGCCAGATGGACAATTTGTGCACGAAGGGCGCTGGCATGACGGATGAGAGAAGGAAGGCCCTCATCGAACACTACAAGGAATAGTACGCGGAATCGTCGGCCTTCCCCCTGGAGAGAGAACCGCTGCGCTGACATGTCGAGCAGTATCGCCACGGTCAAGAGGCTCGTACCGCCCGAGCAGCTGAAGGTTATAACTCTCGAGGATGGATTGGGCTGGGAGGAGATCTGTCCCTACCTAGGGGTACCGGTGCCAAAGGGTCTGGATTGGCCAGGAAGAAATGTCCCGGAAGAGTTTGCTGCGATAGGTGCCCCGATAAGCCGGGGGGCAATGACGAGAGCCATCACGTCAATGACGACCATCGCGGTAGGCATCATAGCGGCTGGCGTGTGGTATCGAAGGGCAGGAGGGCCGTTGCCCAACCTGAGCTGGCTCAAGTGAGGGAGTGATCGGGCTTGGAGGTCCCACGAAATGTCATGTTTCCTGGGCGCACAAACTCCTCCCCCGAGCGATTCATCCGATATAAAGCGACCACTGGTGTTGCCGTTTCCGGGCCTATGTCCAACTCTAATGTGAAAATTCTTATTCTACCTGGCATCAAACGGCTTCTCAACCGAACAAAACTTCTTCCATAGTTATTATTAAGGAGCGTCGATTGGGTGACCGAGAAAACTAATGATTCCTGACAAGTTTGGGGCTTGATGGCAATCGTGTATTTCCAACCCATACCATGGAATCTTCTTAAATATTTCGCGGGATTGCTCGGCTGTACGCCTTTCGGGTATTTGGCAACCTGTTGCCCCTTAAAGGGATGACCTGAATTTCGTTTGCTGTTTAAGGCTTTGCATTTGTCTAGGGGAGGCAATTTATTCAGATTGGAGCATGGGCTTGGCAGCTAGTCCAGGACCCTGTTGGAATAGCTGCAGTAACGAGTCATGTTACTCAGGACTACAAAGCGGGAACTACCGAAAGGGATTGTCGTCGCTACAACTGCAAGACATTCCAAGACAAGACTTGCACCTCACTCTGCTGCTTCGGTGGCTTACGGGACACTGTTTAAACATGCAAATCCGAGAGCCTATGAATTTTCAGCATCACAAATTGATCAAATTATGAAGGCGGACATACCTGGGCGGCGGAAGGCCTCCGGCTGCTTTCGTACGTTACCATGTTCACAATCAGCTCTTGGAAGGATCCATCAACCCCAGGCAGCAGATTCGCCCAATCCTCCCCCTGGAAGGTCCGGTACGTCTCGAAGGGGGGGGTAAGGAAATCCAGGGCTTCCGGCCAGGTTTCCCGGGTAGGACTGCCGATTGTCTTGAAGATGCTCAGTATCAACCCCAGTTGGTTTCCGTCTTCCGATACGGGGCGGGACTCGAAAAGGGGCCGCGGCGGATCACGACAGCACTCAGCCAACATCACACCCGCTCCCCACATGTCGACAGGCGGCCCGTAGGACTTGTTACCGAACAGGACCTCGGGAGCCCGGTACGGGCCAGTGCCGATGTCCAATATTTTCCGATCCACCGGCTCTGTGTTGATCGACAACGTGGGGTGCCAAGCCGTGCCAAAATCGGAGAGGTAAGCGGGTCCGTCGGGAGACTCGAGCAACAAGGCAGATGGCTTGATGTCCCTGTGGATGATCCCCTTATCGTGGATATCGCGCAAGGCGCCGAAGAGATCCCTGAAGTGGCTCCTGATCCTGGATTTGGGAAGCGGCCCCTGTCTGATAAGGTTTTCGAGACTCAGCGGCATGAAGGGGAACGCCAGCGTGAAGCGCTGCTCCTGGTCTCTGAAGGTCTCCAGTAGCGGGATGCACGGCTTCTTCAGAAGCGCCAGTATCTTCGCCTCCCTCTGCGGATTGTGTGGCTCCATGTTATGACCGTCAGTGATGACCTTCAATGCGACTGTCTTACATCTGTAAACTTCTGCCGTGACACCGCTGGCAAAATAGTGGCAGTTTCTGTACCTGCCTATGGTGATACCAGGTGATTCTTGGGCGCCATCGTCTATAGATTCTTCGTGGGCTTCAACTGTGGGAGCGGCCCCTCGTGCAGCCGCATTCCGGCATGCTGCATCGTATTGGTCCTACTCGAAATGTAAGTCACTGGGCAACTATCATCAAGACGGCTCTACAGAGGGGGTACTAGGAGATAACGACGAAGGGTGCATGAATGGGGCGAAATGGAAACTGACACGCGATGCGGAGGTCGTGTAAGCCTCGTTCTCAAGCGAAAAGGCGCTCTGGTATGGATTCGACGACAGGAACTCTGCCTCTAACGCTTCCTTGCTGTACATTTTAATGAGGACCCGGAGGTTTAGGTAGGGTGGCATGCATTGCACGGCTTACATTGCATGAACGTTGTCATAGCGTTCGGAAGACGAGAGCGAAGCCCTCCAATCCTCGCCTGAAGCCATGCTCTTAACTCGTTAGCGGGATGAATGAACTATCGATACTTTGTAAGATTACGGACTCTTGAAAGCCTGTGTGCTTCGTGGAGAAGGCCAGGATCGTCCCACCTTCCTGGGTAACACGGGCGTGGGTCTCCCTTAGCGATTCCCGTGATGTTGCATCTCGCAGTTGGCTCTCGGAGGAAATATACCTCGCCGATTTGATTGAGAAGATATCCAACGTTTCGCATCCAGCAGGATGAATTCCTGACGGCGAATACAAAGTACGACTAATACATCGGCTCCGTATGCGTATATAAGATATTCGATTATCACAGACGGGAGCCTTTTACTTCAAGTTATGTACATAGCGCCAACCCCAGAAGCCTCATTACAGAAAGCCTCATCCGAAGCTTATTAGGTAGGAATGCGCTAGGGCCGAGATAGGCTTTATCATAAGCCCGTCTTTGCTCCTTTTGGATTAGACCACCCCCGTCACCGCTGGCGGAAGGATGAATTGGGCGAATGAGCGGGAGGAGGCTGGCCTTCAACGTTGGTCCTTGGGCAGTGACGGCTCCACGACGTTCCTCCCTACAGGCTACAGGTCGTTGGCCTGGTTGGAGGGCTCAAGCTTGCTACTGTGAGTTACTAGTACTAGTACTAGGTAGCTGGTGGCTCCAGAATAAGTGTCAATGCTCGTCGTCATTCATTTTGGATCATCCCCCAAAATCTACTTAATTAAGTATACAGCAAGCTTGAACACTTCACTGTCGACACCTCGTCGCAAAGAAGCATAAAACAAGAGTAGCTCTAACGAATTCTACTTTATGTCAATCTGGATGTCTGGTCCAACAAGACCATCATCTCCTTCAATTCGACATCTCATGTACCCTTAATTTAACTGTATCGCCTAGTATCTCTCCGGCATCTGGACTCCGTCTTTCTTTTCTAATTTGTCGAAAACCATATTCAGTCCTTAACTTGTATTGCCTGCCTTATTACCACTTCTCTTATGTAACTTCCCATTCATGTCTACATGATCCCCAGCAGTTCAATATGGAAGATCTTTCGAGAGCCGAATATCCGGCGATGCTGGTAAGTCTATGTGTCTGCCTCCCTTCTGTTCATTCGGCTGGTATCCCATCGGCCTCGAGTTGCGACTGTGACTGACGTGAAGCTTTCACTTCTGCTTAGGCCAACCTACAGCCCAACCAAGCCGTACAGGTATTGAGCGATCGAGTTAAGCGCATATCGAAACTCAACACAGATATCGCCGACTGGCTACAGGTATGATGTGGTGGCCTCCGGCCGGTGCCCCCCAGCAGGAAGTGATTGACACCGATATAGGAACGAAGGAAGGTTGAAGAACAATACGTTCTTGCGCTGAAGAGGTTGGGTCAATTTCGAGTCCCCAATGCGCAATCCGAACTCGGGTACGTCACATGTTAGCATCAATCCAGTTGCTAGCCAGATTTGTCTAGGTCTTCGAAGCTAACAATACGGCTGGCTGCCGTGAAGGACGTTTCAGTCACAATGGGACAAGATCATCCAGGCTACCGAGACGGCCGCCATGGCGCATCACATATTCGCCGCTAAGATCGAGAAAGACGTCGAGTCGCCGCTACGGACCTTCCAGCAGAGAAAGGAAATGCAGAATATCCATACCATACAGGGGAACCTCCAGAACATAGCGAGAGAACTCGAGGAAGCTCGGGAAAAGTCCGAGAAGCTCAGCAGAAAGGGCGCAAAGGCCAGTGCCCAGAAAGTAGACCAGGCCGCTGGGAGGCTCGACTCGGCCATTCAACAATGGGAATCGCAAGCCCCTTTCGTGTTCGAGACCCTCCAGGCGTTAGACGAAACCAGGGTGAACCAGTTGCGCGATGTCCTTACGCAATACGGGACGTACGCGGGGGAACAAGCCCAGCAGTTGCAAACCGACGCCGAGGCTATACTCAACAGCCTCTTGGACTATCAAACGTCAAGTGAGATAGAACACTTCGTGACCAAGGCGACAGCCGGCCGGCCAAAGATCGAAAAGCGAGCTACCACGCTACGACAATCGTCCAGTACCGGCGGCGCAAGCACGCATGCCGCCCCAACACCTAGTATCCATACGCCCACCCCCGCTACGTCGGATGCTCGAAGCGATCATTCTGTTCCGAGGGAAGGGCCGACGGAAAATAAACTCCGTAGTCGCATCGGTACTATGCTGAGTCGGAGGCGTCAGAGCATACACGGTGGATTTGGGCAGCTGTCTCCCTCGAAAGGACCGTTTGGGCGGAATACTAAGAGCAGTCATGGCATGTCGCCTAGGGCATCGTCAACCAATCTCGGTGATTCGACCCATCGATTAGGCTCGCTTGCCGAAAGGCCCGACACGGCAGATGCACCACGAGCATCCGAGGCGACGGATAAGACGGGCCACGAAGGCGCCAACGGCATGGGCGGCGACAGTGCCAATGATGCACCACCAAAAACCAGCTCGTCGTCTCGCGTAAACGGGGCCGTGCCGACGGAAGATATCTTGGACGTACCGCCTCCCCCAGGCCCTCCGCCCACGCACAAGGAACCGGAGAAGGATTCCGAGGGCTACAGCTTACCTGCAGCGTCGCATGACCCCATAACTCAAGCCGAGAAGGAAGCAGCCGGGGAGGAAGCCGAGCAGCTCTTCAGACTCAACATCCAAAAGGAGCCGGTAGCCGACGAAGATCCCGAGGCCAAGAAGGCAGCCCTGTCAAATGTTGCCAACAGCTTAGCCGCGGGAATGCCCACACGGAAGACTGGCACCGTTAGGGGTCGTAGGGACGTTCGAAATACCATTTACGTGCCTGCTCCCGTATCTGAAGACGCGGTACCGCCAATGCCATTGCCGCCGTCACCCGCAGTACCGACGACGCTGACGCCTAAACCTAGCGGAGTTGCAACTCTAGCTTCGGAACCAAGCGTTGCGGGGACTTCGGACACACAATCCATCCGATCTGCGAACTCACTAGGGAGTGTCTCACACCCCAAGCACCCCGATATGCATGAACCTGGGCTGAATGCCTCCGTCATTGAAACGGTGTCGGCGACCTTTGAAGGCGGCCAGGTGAAATCCGCCAAGGTCAACGGCGAAATCGCTTTCTCGTACAACTCGATCGATCTTCATCCGTCATCCAGTAAGTGTCCCCTTGTGCGCGGTCTACAATCGGGCTAACATCTGTAGCACACCTACCCATCCGCATCAACAACTTCTCGGCGCTTGAGGTCATCGGGCCGAACCGTATCTTCATCACTAACCAAACCCCGGATCACCCGGACCAATTCACGCTCGACCTATCGCATCTCCACAAGACGAACATCGGGTTCTCATACAGGCTGCATATCGACGCGGATTCGCCGCAGGCCGAGCAGCATATACCGATTCTCATCAACACGGCGTGGAAGCTGCAGGGCGATAAGCTGGGCCTCCTGCTGCAATACAAGGCCAACCCGGCCTTCCGGTTCGCCGCCGGGGCGCCCGAGGTTATGCACCTGCGGAACCTGGTCCTCTTCGCCAAGTACGACGGCGGCAAGGCGTCGGGGGCCCAGACCAAGCCCGCCGGCACCCACCTTAAGGAGAAGCGCCTCGTGTATTGGCGCCTCGGCGACGCCGCGCTGCCCTGGGACGGGGACTGGCAGAAGATCGTGTGCCGCGTCGTCGGCGACCAGGGCGCGGAGCTGAAACCGGGGGTCGTCGAGGCGCGATGGGAGTTCAGCCCCCAGCCCTCCTCTCTGCCGGAGGCCGACGCCGCGCTCATTAGCGTGTCCCGCCTCGAAGAGGCCAAGGGCAAGGACAAGGAGGCCGACGCCACGGACGACGATCCCTTCGCCGACGCGGCCGAGAGCGCGAGCGCCACGACGGATGCCGGGCGGTGGGTCGATGTCCCGACCACGAGGAGGATGGTCAGTGGGAAGTACGAGGCCAGGTGGCACTCCGAGCCGGAAAGTTGAGAGTAATCTAGGCATCAGGAGGCAAAAAGAAGAAGGGGTTTATTTGTCGCTATGTGGGGGGAGTCGAAAGCGTTTAAAATTCATACAATATCGAAGCTAGGAGGATACCCATTCATCCACCCTTCCAACCAGCTGGCCCATGAGGCCAGACGAGGCGAGGCGAGATAGATGGGGTGGACAGAAGGGAGAGGGAGCCCATGTTGCTATGTTCATGTGTATATCTCAGGCCCCTCCTCCATCCACCCCACCGTCGTCACGTTACCATTACCTACCGACCTATTCAGCGACTCGCCAAAACTTTTTTGTATGTTCAAACAATACCATAGGAGGTTAAATATATAAAATCCATATTGTGTCGGACATAGTCCAATTCATTTTTCCCAATTCAGATATCCCCGTCGGACTATGTTCTTTTCTTTTCGAGCTTGTGAGAGTGAAGTTGCACTTATACGCGCGTTGTTCAACGTTAGACGAGGTTCCGTTCAGAGGTTTATATGCTGTATGAGGTACCCGCCACGGGAGACTCCTTGTATTATTATAATCGTTTTATGTTGCTGCCGTGTCATTAGAGAGGTATGTAGCTAGCAGTATAGTAATACCTAACGGGCAAATGTCGAACCGGACCTGAACGCCTGCTATGCATGAGGTCGCAGGGACTAACTAGGTGTCCCCCATCCGGGCACCTGCGCTTCCTGTCTAACCGATTCTCTTAAATATGCAGCGGAAGAGTCACCAGAGCAGCAAGCATTCCCTTATATATCGCACGCTCCCAGCCAGCCCAGCGACAGAAACGGCAAAGAGACATCCCACAGAGAGATGGTTGGTTATCATCAAGTAAAACCCTAGTCCCGAAGGCACAACCACCCCACCCATCACACATCAACAGGCCTGCCCACAAAAGGAACTCGATCTTTCCATCTCCCCTACGATAACGATGACCACGACGACGTATAAACGGAACCCGCTCTTTCTTCTCTTCTCTATATCCCCCATCTTCCGCTTTTCCGCTCAAGAACCCCCCTGGGCCCTGGCGTGCTCCTCATAGAACTCGAGCGTCAGCGCGGCGAGGAAGCCGGGGATGCAACCCTTGTCGCGGACCCAGAACTGGATCTGGTCGGAGATGCGGCGGGCGAAGGGGCTCTGGGGCCCGCCGCTGACCTTCATGGTGCCGCGCTCGCCGTCGAAGACGATGGAGTTCTCGTGCTCGCCGTCGGGGTCCTTGCTGGGGTAGAACAGGGACTCGACGCGCATCTTGCCATTCGGAATAAACGTCACCGTCCAGCCCAGCGTGCTGAAGATGGCCTCCTTGAACTCCTGCGACTTGAGCGCCCACACCTCCTTGAGCCGCCGCGCCCGCTTCTCCGCCGACGCCGTCTCCTGCCGCGCCTGCTCCACCTCGCGCCGCGCGGCGTCGAGCTGCGACGCCGGGATCACGCGGCATGCCGGGCCGCGGCGTCGAGCCTCCTTCTCCAGTTGTGCCAGCAGCTCCTGGTTCTCCTTCTTTAGCGCTTCGAGCGTTGCTCGTTTGACTGCCTCGTAGTCCGACGTCGGGTTCGAGCGCAGCGCGAGGACGCGAGTCTTGGCGGCGGCCTCGGCGGCCGCGAGCCGCGACTTCGTGACCTCGTGCTCCTTCTGCAGGACCGCGTGCTCCGTCTGCAGCTTCGCGAGGTCGTCGGCCAGTTTGCGCCGCTTGCGGTTCAGCTCGCCGAGCTGTTCGCTCTCCGACTCGTCCGCGGCCCGTGTTCGCTTGCTGCCGACCGCCGGTTCCGGTGCGCTGTTGGAGGAAGACTCGGCCGTGACGAGCTCGTTATGTAGGGCTTGCACCTCTTCTTTGTATTCATCCACAAGTTTCTCCAGTTCAGATATCCGGTCGGCCTTCTTCTGATCGTATTTCTCGGTGTCGAATGTCTCATCCTCCGCATCGAACGCCTTCAGCTGAGCACGCAAATACTCAATCTCCTTGGCAGCAAGAAGCCGTTGCCGCTCGAGGCGTGCTTGTGCTCTACCGGCTGTGACGGGCGCTGGTGTGGTCTTCAATTTCTCGATCTGAGCAATCAAGTTGCTCTTGTCTTTCTCAAGAGACTTGATGATTTCGTCCCGTTCGGCGATCTGCGGTTGGACTTCACCCAGTCTCTCTACCAGTGATGCGGCGTTATACCGCTCCTGAACCAACGCACGAGCAACAGCTTCCGGTGAGTCGAATTCCATCATTCCGTCGCTAGCCTCGGATTGTAGATAGCCGGTCCATGCCAGTCGTTCATCCTCCAGGCGCTGACGCTGTATACGGACTTCGGCTAGCTCGGCCTCTAAGGCTTGAGCCGCGTCGAGTTTCCGTTGTAGTGATCGCTTCTCTTCTTCGACCACCTCGACAGCCTTGTGGATCTGGCGCAGATGGCTTAATTCGGCGTGCTGCTTGGCGTTCCTGGCCTCTAGTGATCGTATGTGCTGAACCTGGTCGGTGAGTTCGCGGCGAATGACGGCGATGGTCTCGGCATCACCAGTCTGCGCCTTTAGTCGCAGAACATCGGCTTCCAGGTCACCAATTTGCTTGTCTTTCTCGGCAAGGTGTTCCTGGGCTTGTTGTAGCAATGCTTCTCTGGCCTGGCTGTCCTGTTCGAGTTCTTGGATAGTCTGATGCATGCTCAAAACCTGGGCTTCCAAGTCGCTCACCCTCTTCTGGTTCATCCGGTCCGTTTCCTCCTTAGCCGCAGATAAGTCTTCGAGTTGCTCCCTCAATAAGCAGACGTCGTCGGCGGCGTCACGCGCCTTCTTCTCCAGGGCGGCCCTTTCTTGGTTCGCCTTCTCCTTGGCTTCGTTCCACTCATTCAATACTTTCTCGTATTGTCGTTGTGCCTTGTTCCTCTCTCCTTCTGCCGCTTGCTTTTGCTTGAAGTCCTCCTCGGCTTTTCTTCGCACATCCCGCAGTTCGTTCTCGTGCTGAAGCGCCGCCATCTCCTTCTCTTGCTCGTCATTCTGGATCCTGTATTGCAATGTAGAGACCTCGGCCTTGAGTTCTTCTATCCTTCTCCTCTGGGTCTCGTACTCTTCGGCATCCGGAGGTGCTAAGTTCTCCTTGGAGCTCTCGCGCGATGTTGCGCGCAGGGACTCGGCGCCTGCCGCGCTCTGTCGTGAAGACGGCCTGGCATGGTGTGTGGTAGGGGGGGATGTTCGGGTGCCGAGTAACGGGTTGTAGCTTGGTCGAGAAGCGCGGAAGGAGGCTACCTATCAACAACATCGATCTCAGACCAGAACCAGCGTATATAGGCTGACTTAGGGGTGCTGTGTTTATAGGTAGCTATTGATTGGTATCAGGCTTACCTTCGACTTGCGAAGGGAACTGCCTCCGCCACTAAGTCGGAAACTGCCGCCCATCGAGGCTCGCCGGTTCGCGGAAGTTGGCGTCTTATCCGGCGTATGCTTCCTCATGATGGCGGGTTGTGCGATCACAAGGTCGGTTTGGGTGTCGCTGTAACCATCTGTGTTTACCTGTACGCTTTCGGATTAGTTGGGGGCGTGAGTTTGGTTAGGTAGCGTCACTTGGCAGATGGTAGATGAAAGCAACCGCACGATTGGTGTTGGGAACAATGTGTACAAGGTGTGGGTGGGTGGGGTGGGAAGGGAGAGATGTGGGACCCGGTAATTAAATATCGCTTAACCCGACAAGAATCATTATTCAGGCTCCTTTATGTTCATAGGTATCAACTGCCTCTTTTACATATGTAGTTATCTGGAAGCCTTCGGTTGTACACGAAAATGCCTTAAATGGCCGTTGTCCTGCATTTCTTATTCCAGTGGGCAGACCTGAGAATCCCCTGAATTTATGTTACTGTAATCAGGATTCCCCGGAGCTGCTTTGTTTCTATAGCTAAATTGTTGCTACAGGTCAGGGGACGATAACGTCCCAGCAATGGATCACCAACATTACCGTGTTAGCCGGTCAGA
Source organism: Monosporascus sp. GIB2 (assembly GCA_004155935.1). Lineage (NCBI taxonomy): Eukaryota > Fungi > Ascomycota > Sordariomycetes > Xylariales > Monosporascus > Monosporascus sp. GIB2. Next base: position 4,960 of record QJNV01000322.1, on the reverse strand, counting down.
TGCACGAATCATGTCGATAGGCTACCAGTCCTGAATTTCACAGCTCTCTACAACTCCGAAAGCGGCAGTTCTGATGTCTTACTTACACTTACAATAGGTTGTCACCGTCGAAGCTACATGACACGCTATTTACCAATCCCGGCATACGTGCTCTTCGGCTCTGGGGCCAGAAAAAGACCCCTGGAACATTCCCATGTCAGTGGACGTGTGGATCTGTCAGGGCGGGTCAGGCTTTTCTTCCCAACAAGGGGACTGACCTATGCCAAGCCGGATTTCAATGTGCTACGTAGTGTATGCACCTACGAAATAGTTTTCTAAGAGAGATGGATAAGCTCCGAAGACTGACGATGTCGTCCACCCTCTTGTGCGCCTTTGACTTATCAGATCAAGCTCGTTTGATCTTCTCCAAACGTTCCTGTATCTCAAGACCCTAGCTTCTAGTGACACTTCTCTCGTTACCGTAACATCCTTGGCGCGTCCATACGCAGCTTCAGACTCGCATGGCCCTTTCCTGGCGTTAACCATCGTGCGGCTTTTGCTGCCATTGACTATTATCTCAACCCCCGACCCTTCTATGCCCGCAGCATACTCTTCGTCGTATCGATTTTGCGAACGACCTTGAATCGGACGCATAAGCATGGCTCTCCGCCAACTCCCTCTTCCTCAGGCGGGGCTTAAAGTTGTAAGGGCTTATGGAACTATTTCCCAGCCAATCGCGGACCAAACGCTGGCAACAAGAGGCTACTATTCGTCACCTTCCCGAACCCGATTGCGATCATCATCTACCCCCGATAGAGTGCTCATTCGCACGTTTGCGTCCGGCACATCCAAGTCCAGCTCCAGTACACCGGGCGACTCGAGACCTGAAGATCCCAAATATGCACAGAGCAAAGAATCCGAATCCGACTCGGCCACGAACGTTGCCAGCTCGCCCAACGAACCCTACTCGCAGAGGCCGGGAACCTCTTCGTCTGCCGCGTCCGATATGCTCGATTGGGAGGAAGAACCGAATTTCGACATCGAGAAGTTTACCGAGCTGCCCTATTCAAACTTCGGCGTCAATCAGCATATGATCATCAACACGGAGTTCAAGGAGGTTATGCGCCAGCTGCTATGGAAATTCCGCGCTCCTATCCGATACGCTTTTGCCTATGGTTCTGGCGTCTTTCCGCAGTCCAAAGGCCGTACCCCTACCGAAGCCGAGATCAAAGCGGTCCACCCGAAGGCCCCATTGGCTATCCAGAAGGCCCAAGACGGCTCCCCCAAGATGATTGACTTCATATTCGGTGTCCAGCATACTCAACATTTCCACTCGCTGAATCTCAGGCAACACCGCGATCACTACTCCGGTCTCGGGTCCCTTGGTTCGGGCGCCGTTTCGTGGGTCCAGGATAAATGGGGCGCCGGCGTATATTTCAACCCATATGTCACGGTCGATGGTGTGCTGATTAAGTACGGAGTGGTTAACATAGATACTCTGTGCAGGGACCTGCGCGACTGGGACACCCTATATCTTGCTGGGCGTCTTCACAAGCCGGTCAAGATTTTAAGGGATCACCCACAAGTTCGGTTGGCCAACCAGATCAATCTAATGGGCGCGCTTCGCACAGCGCTGCTACTGCTGCCCCCGACGTTCACCGAGAAGGAGCTGTATTCGACCATCGCGGGTATAAGCTATCTGGGCGATCCTCGCATGGCATTCCCTACCGAGAATCCACGGAAAGTCGCCAACATAGTTGACCATAACATGCTGAACTTCCGGCGGCTCTATGCGCCTCTCATAGAATCACTTCCGAACGTCGAATTCGACGATCCAGCATGCAGCAAAGACGACTGGGTCTATAACACGGACTCGGTCGTAAAACTCCAACAGGACATGGACCCCATCAAGCGAGGGAACATGGTGCGCCGCCTACCAAAGAACTTCCGTGGGAAGCTATACTTCGAGTACCAGAAGAAGTTCCAGATTCCTCAGCTCGAATTCAATAAGATGATGGAAGCGAGCAAGGATGAGGATGCGGGTTCGTTCAAGAGGCAACAGGGCGGCGGCTTTGAGCAACGCATCGCGCAGGACGAGCCCGAGGCGCTTCGCAGCGCTGTCCGTGGTGTCATCAAGAAGACTATTAACTGGCCCAGTACCACTCAAAGCATCAAGAGCTTCTTCACCGCAGGCATTAGCCGGAGTGCCAGATACATGGGAGAGAAGATTGCCAAGTACCGCGAAGGGAGCACGTCCACCAGCGAGGACAAGAAGTCGTCGTAATTTGACGTCTCCGCAGCGTAATCACAAAGCTGACGATGGAAGACAGGGCCAGATGCCCAACAATAACACCTTGTCCATATGAGCCGGAGGCTGAAGGCCCCGCATATCTGTATATATAAAATCGACGATACCATCTGAGCCTCGCACTCCACCCATAGGCAGTCGAGTCTGTCTCGGCACCACCTTTGCACACCTGCTTCAACAATTTCTGTCACTACTAGCAGACCAGTTTTGATGCAAGGAGGTTGGGGGGCAGGGACGGGGCAATTGGCCTGTTTAGAGAGGTTTCCCTAGGTTTAGGTTCTAGGCGACCCATGATGTAGGGAGACCGCACTTGCCCGATGTCATTAACGGATAGATAGAGCAGGGCTGCTATTGATGCAGGTCCGGAGGCTAAACCAGGACAGAGCCCTGGAGGTTTACCTAGATAATCCAGGGAGGGAGTTCGGGTGCGTTGGGTAGATAGACATCAGGCAAATCACAGGTACCAAGCCTACGAAAAGTGAGTGGTCCCAATACCCCACCTCATTTTCCACCAATAAAGCAGCGGATTAAAAGAAGTAATATTGAAAAATGAACTCTTAGCAGATTGCCGAATCAGGAGCAAACGGGGGCAATCGTGGATACTCTACTTCTCTATTCTGCCTTGCCGTGTCTGCCTTACCAAGGACGTACGGCTGCAAGGGATAAACTTTGTCTGCAGATGTGGCTCGTGCGCAACAGGGCACCACGACCGCTGGGGTGGCCTAACTACCGGTAGTATATCACCCCCCGCCGCCCCTTTGTTCCCTTCGAACTGCCCCGCCATTCCAAGCACCTGATCCTTGCCGTTTTATTAGATATGTAGGGCAATGGCATCTGAACTCTACAACTTCCAACAATCCGCTGATTCACACAAAGAAGAGTACGAAGCTAAAGCATGTTGAGGACGCTCTTTCGCTGGTGACACGTCATTCGCTGCTTGTTCTAATAACCTTGAGTCTGTTTGCGGCAGTCAATCCATCTGATCTCTCTTCCTCTGACACCGAGGGGATTGCGTTGGATTCACTCTTTGTTGCTCTTAAGTACTCCCTCTATCACAATGACAGTGGTTCAGCTTCTATTCTATATATTGCCGCACCACAGCCCGACAGAGGCACTCCGTCCGCCATATTTCCCCATACGCGATTTCGTCGGCTGATACATCAACCTCTGCGCTTTCCCCCATCGAGCGCAATCACCGTCTCAATCAACCTGCGCATACCGCAATTACACCCTTTTAATGCCTTTTCGCGCCCGTGTCGTGGGAGGCGCGAAACGCCTTTTTAATATGGGATCCTCAGAGCAACGGCAATCCCCTGCCAAGCAAGCACAGCAAGGAGGACCGTCTTCCCTGGCTGGGGGCCGCCCGCAATCCGGCCCATGCATCGTCTGCGTGGACGTACCGGACCCTGACAACTTCTTGATGGTCCTCAGAGTACTCAGAGACCACCGCGACCACCACGTCGATATCGTCGTTTCGCCCAGACCAGTCTCATTCGCGGCTATCCCATATGGCGCTGCGTTCCTTGAGATGACTAAGAGGGAGGAGAATCCTATCCCGGTAAGTTAGCCCTCTACCCTTAAGCCGCGACTAAGCTTGCAAGTTACGATGACCACTAACGGAAGGACAGGTGCCGATTGTCCTGGGACGGGTGACCCGAGAGAAGCAGTTGGAGATCCGTTCAAATCCTAATGTTAAGGCCTCCGAGAAGGCTTGGTTCTACGTCGATGAGGACTTGACGAACCCTGAAGTCAAAGTGGACACGGATATCTACCTCGAGGTCGCGAGGTTCCGCCTCATTACCTTCCTCGATAATCACGGAATCTCTCGCAGCCGGTACAGCCTTTACAGAGAAACTAACCTCGAAAGTGCTAAGACCATAGTGCCTGGCATGCATCATGCGTTCCATAAGCCCGATTTTGCATTCGACTTCAAAGATATGTTCTTTTATGGCTCGGAAAAAGCAGCCCAGATCGCGGGACTTACTGATAGTGATGCCCAGCGCTTCGATGCCATGTGTAAAGCAGCAATCAAGGCTTCGGATATTCCCCAAACCCCGGACGGCACCGAGGCCGCCGCTCTTCGCTCCAGCGCGCTCTTCGAGGCAGCAGTCACAAAAGAGAAGGACGATCCGGAGGGTTTTATGCGTTCTCAGAAGCGTCGCGAGGACACTCGTCTCCTCTGCAACGTTTACAGGCAGTTGAAGGCCAAGGAATGTCCCACGCTTAAGTACAGTTCCATCGAGACTCTGGTCAAGAAGTACAGGGGCACCAACACCAAGCCACTCCTATACCTCGGGGGGCCTTTCACGGAGGCCTTGAAAATCGTCAAGGCCCTCAAGGGGCCGAGAATGGGGCCGAGAATTGGACCGATAATCGCCATGGCCGGCGCCACGCACGGGAACAGTAATATCTTCGCCAACCAGTTCAACATACTCATCGACACAGAGTCGGCCCAGGAGATGCTGCAGATGGCACAGGCGAAGGAGATCGACCTTACCCTCCTCCCGACGGAGTGCGTTAAGGGGACGGCGTACACGCTCTCCTGGACGGATTTCGAGCAGAAGGTGGGCCCCTGGAGCTCGCACACCAGCGACCTTTACCACCAATGGGCGCCCAACAGCCCCGTCAACCTGTTCGACCTGCTCGCTGCCATGTCGGTGACCACCGAGCTCT